>SMSQ01006670.1:5698-20812 GCA_019453375.1 Ctenoplectra terminalis
GACCTTTTCAAGAATATCAAATAATTTCAAAGCAAAACATAATTTCAATATAATTATATTGTTACACAATTTTTTGTGCATATATATAACTTATCTAGCCAAAAATTAAAAAAAAAAAAATTTGGCAGTTAATGGGTTAATTAAATGGATTTGTTGTTTATTTGTTGGCTGTTACTTCACAATTTGTCTATCCAGTTGAACACGTTCGGTAAATTCTTGTACAGATTACATAGCACGCGAATCTCCAGCGAGATGCCATCTCGGAGTAATTGTTTCATATTTATGGTTTTTTTATGTGTGTGGCGGGTGAAAGAAGGAAAGAAAAGGGGATAGAGGAACGGCGTTTCGTCCGGGAGCTGTTAGTGGTCTCGTCAAGCAAAGCATCCTAGCAAGCCCGTGCCTTAGACGCGGGGATAAGTACTAATCGTACTGTTCTCGAGGACGTGCGGAAAAGTCGGTGTTGTAGATTCCTCTGATGGCGGAGTGTAGAAGGGCCACACGTGCATAAATCAATGTGTTTTGTCTTAAGATAAAAACTCGCCAGCGAAAGTTCGCTAACCAGGGCATCTGGTTAGTGTTACGTTTGGAGACTTTCCCTGCATAGTTCTTAGGCTCTTCAACCCTCTATGGGACCGTGTGACTTAAAAGTTACAAACTGATGTATTTTCAAATCAAAGTGAAAAACTGTAATCGTAATTTTTTCTCCGATAAGCAGACAAAATTCGGGCTATAGAGTGTTAAGAAAATATAAATTTGAGAGTTTGATTTGGTTGAAACCTACATCCGAGGCTCGCGTGGTCATTCCACCGAACGTGGACGGCGAACCGTCGTGCGTACACGGATTTTTATGCATTTATAGGAAATTTAGGGGTGCAAAAATTGAACAGAATGCATACGTAGTTAGGTGAAATGATATTTTACTGAAATTCTTCTTTGTTTACTGTATTTAATCCTCTATGGGACCGTGTGACTTAAAAGTTACAAACTGATGTATCTACATTTTAAAAAATTAATTTTGTTTAGTTACCATTGCACTATTCAATTTAATTACTGTAGCGACACCACGATCCATCTACAGTAATTATTAGTTGAAACATTTTCAAATCAAAGTGAAAAACTGTAATCAATTGTTTCTCCGATAAGCAGACAAAATTCGGGCTATAGAGGGTTAATTTGTAGCCAACAACCACCAAGGCGGATCTAAATTGGAAATTCTCCCAATATTGTAGAATTACAGGATATATGATATCAAAGAAGTAAACGGAAAAATTAAATACGCTAAAACTGATAAAGGTATACATATTCAAAAGCATAATATCTGTACAAAAGCAAACTTCATTTCGGGTCATAATAAACCCGAAGTGGGCAGCGGAGTTAATTTGATGAAAAAATCTACAAACATGGCACACACGCTTTGATCGATGATAGGTGGTCTCGTTTGAGGATTTAGCGAAACAGATTTACTCAAGGTGGCAATTAAAGTATAAACAAGCTTTAAAAGTTGTCAAGTAATAAAGTATCAGTAGTAATAAAATGTCAGTAAATTGAATAAGCACCCATAGCACTCGATATTCAACAATCGCAATAATATTAATCTTGAGTGAAACGTAATGCTTCCGATTTTATAACTTTTCCAAAAATTAAGATACTTTCATTAACCCTCTATGGGACCGTGTGACTTAAAAGTTACAATCTGATGTATCTATATTTTAAAAAATTAATTTTCTTTAGTTATCACTGTGCTATTAAATTTGATTACTGTATTACTGTAGCGGCACCACGATCCATCTACACTAATTATTAGTAAAACATTTTCAAATCAAAGTGAAAAATTGTAATCAATCGTAATTTTTTCTCCAATAAGCAGACAAAATTCGGGCTACAGAGGGTTAACATATTCGCGACTGGTTATTTTCAGCGTGATGCTTATCTGAAGACAGCAAATAATTTTCAAAAGTCTATAGCTGAATGCGTCAAAGGTCTGCCATTTTGTGCGAATATAAAAAATATTGCTTCTTGATATGACGCTTATAATCATTTATTATTTCAAATTCGAAGAAAATTAAATACTATAATTTACAAGTAGAAGAATTTGTAAAAACGTGAATTCACGTCAGCCGTCGCGAATGTGTTAATAAAAAATAAAAATAATGCTTAGAACTTACTGTTTCATATGCCATATTTGCTTTTTGACGTAGTCGCTTCCCTTCGTAATATATCTTTTCCAACGATGGATAAGCTGTTAGAAACCGTCATGAAAAAATTAGCCGTCTTGTCTACTCAGCCAAGTAGAAATTGTTTGATCGATCGGTACAGCCATCTACCGAAAAAATAATGGATTTCTTTTTCCCCAACCTAATATAATACAAGAAATAAAGAAAAATCGCTCGCTATTATTTTATTTCAATCTTTCCAGTTCACACGGTTAATTCAAACTTAAAGCGAGTGTTCGCTCGCATCACTGAACAATCAACCACCATAAACCAATTAGCTCAGCCCTACCATAAAATCCTAGACCGAACTCCTCAGCCTCGTCACTTTCCTTACTTCCCGGGTTTTTCCTCCATATCCCGTTAACTCAAACTCCTTCCACCCTCACCTTCTCCCTCCATCACCGTATTCCTCTGACCAATTAGCCACCTTCATGTCCGATTCCTTGTTGCCCTTTCCCTTCCAACTTCCACCAATCAACATTCAGCGCCACATATTTTAGCATATAAATATCACCATAACATCACATTAAGAGATTCAATATTACTGTTACCATCACACCATCAACGGAGAAACACCAAACACCAAGATACATCGAAACACCAGCAACTTGTACAACTCAGCATCAACTATACATTAAATAATATATAACGTATCTGAGTGGACTTCTTCAAACATCATTCTGAAACACCATCTTATAGAACTAGCCCTCCCAGTATTAAGTTAGTGGGAGCGCAGCGATAATCGTCGCAACGTAGAAGCAGTTGCTTTTGAACGCGACAAAGAATATCGTACAGCGAGAGTAGGTTTTATGTACGTTATCGATCACACTTTTAAGGCGTGCCAACTACCGAACACGTACATATGTCACACGCGAATCTGATGATTTTCACTCTAACAGGTTTCAAACCTATGGCTGCGCGTGTGTTCCTTTAATTTTGAGAAAAAGTGGAAATTGTATTGGTGCCAACTCTGAAAGAAAGATGGTGGAAGTGGCTGAAGCTGCAAGATGATCAATTCTTTCGTGGCAGTTTTTCAAAGTTTGTTCTTCGTTAGAAGAAATGTGTGGCGGAGGAAGGTGACTACGTAGAAAAGTTGTTAGATGTGGGAAAGCACAGCAACAACCTTTGGTATTGCCATCTTGCGGTATTAATAATATAACTGTCCAACACGAAGCATGAAATGACAGTGCCAAAGCGTTGCCGAGCAATTTATATTCCTAATTTCCTTTTTTTCTTTTCTATACTAGTAAGTCCTGTAAATCAAACAATTCCGGTGCTTTGTTATACGTATGTAACCTGAATAGAAGTAAAGATAGGAAACGAAATGGTAAGTTTCAAGCATTATTTATTTTTCTTTCTTCATTTAAAATATGTAGCTTGGTTTTTGTAGAAATTATAAAATCAAAGGCGTACATTTTTCTCAACCGTCGAATCTTAGCACTGTAATATAATTACAGACATACGTTCTAATACAGTGATATTTCTAGTACATTATTGTCGACGATTTCTAAAAATAATATATCTATTTTATCGCATCAAGAGTGTTCATTAAGATGGTGTTTCTTAACCTTTATGAAATCACGACCTAGTAAACTCTTCTTTTATAAGACTCGCAAATATTAGGTTGTCCCAAAAGTTTCTTTCGTTTTATTAATAAGTAATGGATGGATAATATTTTTATATTTTACAATATATTATTATTTTATACAGGATTCATTTTGTTCTATTTTTTCCATTCATGTCTCGATTAACAAATAAGGGTAAATGTTTATTTAAACATTGCTAGGCGAAACCATTGCGGGAAGATAACGAAAGAAACTTTCGGGACAACCTAATGCTTTTCAACGTAAGTATTAATAATAATTAATTGTGGCATTGGCCTCCTCAGAAAATTTTTGTTTTAAAAGATTCATTCGTGAAAAACGTTTAGAAATCTAGAATTGTTAATTTCAGAACTTCTCACGATTCGGTATAATTGATGCCAGGACTCGACGGTTGAAAAACACGACGTTAATGTGTTTCTGTTTACCATTATAATTTTAATACATTTTAACCCTTTCGCACCGGATAGGACACGTGCTGTCCCAGTCTGGAAAATTTCTGATATTACGGCTGGGACAACATACAGTGGCGGCCATATACTTATGTACAGTTAATGAAATTAAATATTATTTCCTGTACACTTATACATTGAACAAGTATACGAAAATCAATTATATTTTTTATATGTTTACAATATACATAATAAAATATCAAAATAGCTTTTCTTAATTAATTATAACTTAAAAGTTTTTTATATTTTTATATTGAAGTGTCAAATTTTCTGCGGACACATACTTAAGTACATATCGAAATGTCTATGTTTTCACATGTTTGGTTAACTAATGATTATAATACATTAATATTTCGTATGTAGACCCTTATTTTTGATAACTGCAGCACACCTTCGCGGCATGGATTCGATAAGTCGAACACATCTGCTAGCAGGTATTGAATTCCACGCTTCCTGTACAGTACTGTACAATTCATCAATATTTTTTGGATTTTATTTTTTTACATGTTTGTCGACATCAATCGACAGCATTTCGATTGGATTCGGATCCGGAGATTGTGTCTGCCACTTCATTACACGAATGTTATTGTCACACGAAAATGTCTTGACGACTTTTGCGGAGTGTTTCGGATCATTATCCGCTTGATAAATCCATCCTTTTGGCATGTATTCTTCGGCAAATGGTAGCAATACATTTTTTACAATATTCAGATACACGTATCTGTCCATGATTCCAGTTATCCGATGAATAGGACCTATACCTTTCACTGTCATAGGCCCCCAAACGAGTACCGACCCACCACCACCTTTTACAGTCGGTTTAATACAATTTTTATGAAATTCTTCCCCTTTGCGACGTCACACGTATACTTTACCATCGCATCCAAATCGATTAAATTTCGATTCATCTGTAAAAATTACTGTGGACCATTGCTGGGGCGTCCAGTTTAAATGTTCTTTCGCGAAAGCAATCCTAGCCCGACGATTTTTTTCTGATATGAGCGGTTTCTTTCTGGCAACGCGTCCATATAATTGAAACTCATTAAGTCTTCGCGGGACAGTTCTAACACTTATTTTTTCACGAAGATCTGTTGATATTTCATTGTTGAATCTGTCCGCTTCAGATAATCTATGAATCTTGCGATCAGTTCTTTGATCAGTTTTTCGTGGTCTCGTTTTACGAGGAACGTTGTCTGATGTTCCATGAAGTTTAATATGTTGTATAGCTTGATAGCAAGCCATAACGGATATTTCTAATTTTGCAGAAATCTTTCGATAAGACATTCCATCCTTTCGAAGCTGTTGCACTAGTCGTCGTTGTTCTGGCGTGATATTTCTTCCTTTACTCATCACAGCACTATTGTAATACGTCTAACTGTAAATACTGCTCAGCAGATACTGGTACATATTGTTTATATTTGGCTTAACTGTGCGAAACAGTAATGTACGTAAGCAGTTGTCCGCTACAAAACCGACAGATCGGAACAAAATATTTACAAAGTATTTCTTTTCTCGAAATAAGTCAAAGTTCTACCGCAGATATGTACATCATGGTCTACCATTCTTAGAAATAAATTATTGATACCACTATCTCAGTTCCGTAAAAATAAATCAGGTTTTAAAGTTAAAATGTGAAGTGTACGTAAGTATATGGCCGCCGTATGTACCAGTTACTGAAAAACATTTATGACAGAAAATAACGGTTTACAGCGGGACATACGCTGCCCCATCAATGAAGCTTCTGAAATCATTGTTGTTGATGGCATAAAGGCCTTTTAGGCATAAAAGTTATTTTATCTAATAATCGCTTGGAGGAGAAATAACTGATCCCGGCAATGGGACGCACTCGGACTGATTTTTCGCCGTATCGAAAGGGTTAAATGTGTATTTTTCATCTTCGTTTAATCCATTCGCTGCCAAGGACGAGTATACTCGTCTTTGAAAGGGTGTCATGCATTGCCAAGACGAGTATACTCGTCCTACTTTAACACGTTGGGCCCGGCGCCGGTCCCTGGGGACCGGCAGTGAACTTTCCGTGTGGCCGGCGCCGGTCCCTGAGGACCAGCATTAGAATTTTCGTTTGGCTGGCGTCGGTCCCTGGGACCGACAGTATTAAAGTTAAAAAATAAATATAGTCTCAATGAAATGTGATGAAATGTAGTTTTAATGAAATTTATTGAAACATCCTAAACAAAAATGCGGCTTATCTTTACACATATTACAATACGTAACAACTTTTTTGGTAACATTTGTAGCTGTCTTTCGTCCAAATAGTTTTTAATTGTTATCATAACACTTGGAACAATACCTTCGGACTTTATGTACGTCTCCTTCCTTTTTATATAATTTATGAATAATTTCTCTTGGCGATACCCTACAACGTTGTATCGCGTGTTAAATATATTATAACATGCACGCTTTTGAATTAGCAAATTTTTTGTGGCCACGAACATAAATATAGAAATGTAAAAAACTTGAAAAAATGCTACAAATAAAATTTTTTACAAAAATTATACTTTATTTCTTGAAGATCCGAAGAGAATGATCTTTTACAAATTTAAACGGCAATGGGAATGACTTCATATAATTTTGGCTTGGCAGCGAATGGGTTAACCCTTTGCGGTCTTATGTCGACCCAGACTCGACATTTTACTTTGTTCCATCGTTTTCAGTTTTAGGATACGAAACATATTCTTTTTCGTTAAAATATTATTTGATGGAAAATTTTCTATCTAGATGTCTTACTGGTAATGAAAATGTGAAAATTCAGCCAAATTATTGACAGTTTTTAAAAGTATATTATTGAATATGAACTAATTAAGTTAAAGTGTCGAAAGTGGTTCGGACCGCAAAGGGTTAATAGTGTAAAATAGTAAGAATGTGTTTCCTGTTTGAAAACTATTTGCAACAAGTATAAATCGTATGCCGCTTTATTTCGTTTAGACACGACCATAAGAAATAAATCGTGTTTCTCGCCATAGATTTTTATGTTAATGGTGACTAGTTTGCAGTATGGATCAATTTATGGCGTCGTTTATTTTACTTTAAAAAATAAGGGGGATCAAAAATGTTAAAAAAGAATGAAAATATGTATAGGAAGGCAAAAAAACTAACTGCTGGACTCAGTCATTTGACAAAGTGGCTGCACTTTGTGTAAAAACGGCGAACTTTGACTAAAAACTCTTGGCGGTAAGCACAACGATATAGAATATCGATCGTGTGGAAAAATATTGCGTTAGATAAACTAGACTCAACCACTTTTTAAAATTAAAAAATGGACCTTAACGATTAAAAAACAAAATGTATTGTAGAATAAAATTTAGTTTTTAATACAACTAATGCAATGAATAATAAATTATACAAGTTGAAAATTTTCAATAGACAAAATTTAAAAAAACAAATGTTTTCATAGATATTTTCAAACATATTTGGTATTTGAAATTATATGAAACGATGTTAGTTTTATCTTATACTGTGCAGTATGACTGCTTTAAAATTCTGATTAACGTTATTGCAGAAATAATGAGTAATATATTTTTGATCGTCTTTTAGAATGCCTACATTCATTTAACACAAAAAAATATTAATAGGTATTTCAATTATCATTGTGTATAGTCAAATATAATTTTAGCTTGTGAATAGAAATTGAGTTGAGTTTTTTTTTCTTCACAAAAATTTAAGCAAACGCACTTTTGTTAAAGAAACATCTATGTATGCACAAATTATATTTTAGCAAACAGATTTTAATATTAAAAATCGTATTTAAAATTTATACAATGCTAAGCACAAGTAATATTTAAAACTTCTTTTTCATAAAAGATCAGGCATTGATCTATCAATTACTCACAGCTTCTGTGTATTTTACATTAAGTTCCTATAGTTCTGTTCTTTAATTTCTCAGTGCGAGATATGTAATAATTTTCTAATTTATAAGAGACCTTAGAAAATTCTAGGAAGATATTTTTGTCAATTTATCGTTAATCGGAAATTCAGAGAGATTTTAATAAACATTTAAGCAAGTTACGCATAATATTCTTGTTTTACTCTCTATAATTGAAATTTTGGCTGCTTAAGAGAAAAAAAGTTATGCACGGTTACGGTTTCTCAGTTTGACATAAAAATTAGGAACTAATAATTATTATAAATAGCCTACTTGATACCAGGATAATAGAATAATAATAAAATAATAGNCTAGTTTTATCTTATACTGTGCAGTATGACTGCTTTAAAATTCTGATTAACATTATTGCAGAAATAATGAGTAATATATTTTTGATCGTTCTTTGGAATGCCTACATTCATTTAACACAAAAAAATATTAATAGGTATTTCAATTATCATTGTGTATAGTCAAATATAATTTTAGCTTGTGAATAGAAATTGAGTTGAGTTTTTTTTTCTTCACAAAAATTTAAGCAAACGCACTTTTGTTAAAGAAACATCTATGTATGCACAAATTATATTTTAGCAAACAGNTACAAGTTGAAAATTTTCAATAGACAAAATTTAAAAAAACAAATGTTTTCATAGATATTTTCAAACATATTTGGTATTTGAAATTATATGAAACGATGTTAGTTTTATCTTATACTGTGCAGTATGACTGCTTTAAAATTCTGATTAACGTTATTGCAGAAATAATGAGTAATATATTTTTGATCGTNTTTCGCAACGTTAAACGTCTGTACATATTTCGGCCTGGCAAGATAGTTACCGCCAGAAATACGACGTTCTATTGAGTAGCCGGATGCAGATGGTAACACGTGCAGAACGTATCAACGCATATCTTGGACAGTTCTATTTGTATTCATGGCTGATATGTTTCTTTTCCTTCTGTTCGCGTTGAATACACTCCGGTCAGGAAAATAGGACCGCGTGAAACTCAACCGACATTTCGAGGCATTGTAGCTGAACGAGCACGACGCAAACTGAATACCACTCTAATGCCTACTCGAAACCTTGATACTGGTATTTACATGGATCCTACGAAAGCCTCGAGTCGATTCGATAGACATTCATGGTCGTGGCAATCGAACGTGTAACTATTCACGGGGACTACCAACGGTTTCGGTATTATCTTGACTGTTCTCCCTTCTCTGACCGTGCGAACGATCCGAATATTCGGTGGCGGAGGAGATAAAGCTTTTATGGAACGTTTTTTTTTTGTCGTCCGCCCTAACGTTTTCATTGGGAAATTTTAAATTTTATTCTTCGAATTGCGTGCTTCCGCCTGCTTTCGAATTAATCTAATTTTTTTAAGGAAGAGTAAAGTATTTGGCTACTTGTTATTTTTTTTTTTAATTAACATTTATCGTCTCTTTTAACACGTTGACTGGCACGCAATTTTATAAGAAAATCTCCGTCAGGTCACGCACGCTTATCGTTTGTTTCTAATTGTAGCGTAATGATAAGTACGTTTGCAACGAAACATTTTCGGGACATGCATTTAATTGAATATCTTTCTTCAAGAACTGAAAATTGAACTTGAAAATTATTTCTTCCTTTTCAAATATTTTGTCAGTAGTGGCGAATAGTTAAAATTTTTTTGCCCAGATTGCCCTGATCAACCCCAACTTTCTATGGGCTATTTTAAAGTATTCTGTTGTAAATAATTTGTTTAATAAAGTTTTATAACTATTCAAATTTTTTTAGTAAACTTTTATAACAATTCAATAACCTCATATTCTGTGAAATATCTTTCGAAATACCTACTAATTTACCTCGTATGCACTCAAATAAGCGGCGGTCAACGNTAAAATGTGAAGTGTACGTAAGTATATGGCCGCCGTATGTACCAGTTACTGAAAAACATTTATGACAGAAAATAACGGTTTACAGCGGGACATACGCTGCCCCATCAATGAAGCTTCTGAAATCATTGTTGTTGATGGCATAAAGGCCTTTTAGGCATAAAAGTTATTTTATCTAATAATCGCTTGGAGGAGAANTGTTTCGTTCGAGGCCTTCCTAGCGGACTTATAAATAGTAAACTGATGAGGAATACAGAAAGAACGGTTTAAAAAATTATTTTTCTTCATTATTCACATTTTTTGTACCATGATAGCTCTTGGTATTCTTTCAGACACTGAAATTAATTAATCCGTAAATGGTTACAACGACATCATCTATGTAGATCAAGGTATACATAAGTATCGTTAAATAAGTATTTTACGTTCATCGTTACACGCAATAAAATTTACAATTTCCGAACAATAAATTTACATTGGATTTTACTTTTATTACAGAAGTTAAAGAAAACAAATTTGTAGAAAATCTTCCATTGCAAATCATTTNCTTAACATGTTGGGCCCGGCGCCGGTCCCTGGGGACCGGCAGTGAACTTTCCGTGTNCTTTAAATTATTCGATTCTCTGTCTCAGCTTATTCTGCATACACTTCTGTCCATAAATCATGAAACATTTAACAAATTTCAAAGAAAAAAAAATTTATGCTATATTTCCAAAATGGACCTCTCATTCGCTAATTTTTTACGTCATAGGGAATCTAAACTTATACTATCTTTATAAGATCTTACTGAAAGTCCGTTTCGATGATCGTTTTATTTAATACTAGATTTATGGAACCCGTCAATTTAACTCAGTTCAGATTTCGTGCTTAAGTAGAGAACAGTAACTTGACAGCTCTTCCAATATTTATTAGTAATTTCTTAGTAGAAGACTCGGCCGTCGGACTTCACGGTCCGTACTCGGAGAGTTAAAACTTGTAAGTGTCCAGGGACTTATAGGCAGAAATGTATAATTTTTTTTTGTATCCTAAGAACTAAATTTTTGTTTGTTATGAAATTTTAACCATAGCTTAAAATTAAAAATAGAAATTTTTATTCGATATAAAAATAATTATTATAGAAGATATTACGATTGGTAATAAATTCTCTTTTATGAGTTACACTGAAGTATATTATGATTTAAAGTTTGATTTTGTAAGGTAAAGGCAATCAATTTTATGAGGAGAATACTCTGATAAATAATTTTGATCTTCCAACTTATTTCTCTTATAAAGTTTTAAGACAATCAAATTTTTTATGGTAAATTATTTTACGTCATAATGTCCGTAAAAAAAATTAATTCAATTATCTATAATATATTGACTTTTAAATAATCTTCAACGACAGAAATCACTTTTATAAAGCGAAAAAAAACGTACAAAACTTAATTATATAAATATACAGTAGGGACTAGCCACTTAACGTTTAAGATTGCTTCATAATTTAATTAATAAACACTATTGCCATTTCATACAGATTACATTTTAACGGTGGAAAAGTAAAAAAGGTTAACAACGGTAACATTTTTCAGTTGAGCATCTTAAATGTAGAAACTTAATATTTTCTAAAATTTTTAAGGGACCTGTCTCGAATTTATAACACTGTTATAACACAGTCCACTGTTCAGAGTTTCAGGAAATATGAAGTTTTTACACTGTAAGAATTTTTATTTCTCGCAGCTTGAATAAATATTAATGTACGCTGATTTAAAGTTGGATTTATTCAACGCCGTTGATTTTCTTTCAGTGACATATATAAATACTACTGTTGCACGGTATTGTGAATATCAAAAAATATTGTTCCGATTTCTAGTCTTTGGAACGACTTTTCTGTGAAATTATTTGCAGCTGTCTGGGAAACAAGTGTTCATTTACACGCATCTAGATATGAAATGGTGCGCCATTTGTAACAATATCATGTGACCTATTCAGAATAGGTATCAAGAGAGTCCACTGGAACAATAATCTACAACAGCAATACATATTCGAAACGAGACTAGCATAAGTGAGGAACATTATCTGGTAACAATTTATTTCAACCGAATTTCCACGTAAAATCTAATGTAGCGTAATGTCGTTAACGTTAATGTGTTACGCATTGACTTAAACTTTAAGATGGGGAGGAAATGATGAATGTTAAGAGGTAATATTTGAGGAGCATCGTTATAATTGTATACATCGTTCTATACGTTATAAATAAATAATGCAATTAATTGACCGTGTCAATAGTAAGCGATGCGATTAATTCTAAACGAGTAGTAATCCTAATATTCGATTAATTAAAACTTATTTATTTTTATAATCATTTCTATTCTTTTAACTTCAACTGACTTTAATTATAAAAATTATCGTTGGAATAACATCTATGAAAATTCTACACCTGTTCTTTAAAATGGCCTTACATGTTTTGTTAAAATTATAAATTGCTTGGAGTTGAAAAATCTAATCAAATAATTTCACAGGAATTTAACACTAGAACCAGTCAAAATGACTGATTCGTAATTTCTTACAGAAATTTTATAAATTTACAATAACGTAATGTTGGGGAATTTTCGTGATTTTTCGTGAAAAATATGTGCAAAGAATTGTTACCCTTATTATAGATATTTTTTCAAATACCTTACATTTTGATTTCTTTGGTATAAATAAATCTACTTTAATCGCCGGTAGTTCTAGTTTTAATATACTCGCATTACTTATGGGATGACCTAATAGGTTATGGAAATCAGAAATTGTTTCTTTATCCTTAAAAAATACTATTTTTTACAACTTTTCGATCCCTATTTTAATATACTGTCCTATTTCATTCTCGATTTTTTAACACTAGAACTACCGATAATTTCTTATAGAAATTTTATAAATTTACAATACTATAGTTTTGGAGATTTTCCGTGATTTTTTGTAAAAAATAAGTCCAAAGAATTGTTACCCTTATTTCTTTGGTATAAATAAGTCTACTTTAATCGCCGGTAGTTCTGGTGNTAACCATAGCTTAAAATTAAAAATAGAAATTTTTATTCGATATAAAAATAATTATTATAGAAGATATTACGTTTGGTAATAAATTCTCTTTTATGAGTTACACTGAAGTATATTATGATTTAAAGTTTGATTTTGTAAGGTAAAGGCAATCAATTTTATGAGGAGAATACTCTGATAAATAATTTTGATCTTCCAACTTATTTCTCTTATAAAGTTTTAAGACAATCAAATTTTTTATGGTAAATTATTTTACGTCATAATGTCCGTAAAAAAAATTAATTCAATTATCTATAATATATTGACTTTTAAATAATCTTCAACGACAGAAATCACTTTTATAAAGCGAAAAAAAACGTACAAAACTTAATTATATAAATATACAGTAGGGACTAGCCACTTAACGTTTAAGATTGCTTCATAATTTAATTAATAAACACTATTGCCATTTCATACAGATTACATTCTAACGGTGGAAAAGTAAAAAAGGTTAACAACGGTAACATTTTTCAGTTGAGCATCTTAAATGTAGAAACTTAATATTTTCTAAAATTTTTAAGGGACCTGTCTCGAATTTATAACACTGTTATAACACAGTCCACTGTTCAGAGTTTCAGGAAATATGAAGTTTTTACACTGTAAGAATTTTTATTTCTCGCAGCTTGAATAAATATTAATGTACGCTGATTTAAAGTTGGATTTATTCAACGCCGTTGATTTTCTTTCAGTGACATATATAAATACTACTGTTGCACGGTATTGTGAATATCAAAAAATATTGTTCCGATTTCTAGTCTTTGGAACGACTTTTCTGTGAAATTATTTGCAGCTGTCTGGGAAACAAGTGTTCATTTACACGCATCTAGATATGAAATGGTGCGCCATTTGTAACAATATCATGTGACCTATTCAGAATAGGTATCAAGAGAGTCCACTGGAACAATAATCTACAACAGCAATACATATTCGAAACGAGACTAGCATAAGTGAGGAACATTATCTGGTAACAATTTATTTCAACCGAATTTCCACGTAAAATCTAATGTAGCGTAATGTCGTTAACGTTAATGTGTTACGCATTGACTTAAACTTTAAGATGGGGAGGAAATGATGAATGTTAAGAGGTAATATTTGAGGAGCATCGTTATAATTGTATACATCGTTCTATACGTTATAAATAAATAATGCAATTAATTGACCGTGTCAATAGTAAGCGATGCGATTAATTCTAAACGAGTAGTAATCCTAATATTCGATTAATTAAAACTTATTTATTTTTATAATCATTTCTATTCTTTTAACTTCAACTGACTTTAATTATAAAAATTATCGTTGGAATAACATCTATGAAAATTCTACACCTGTTCTTTAAAATGGCCTTACATGTTTTGTTAAAATTATAAATTGCTTGGAGTTGAAAAATCTAATCAAATAATTTCACAGGAATTTAACACTAGAACCAGTCAAAATGACTGATTCGTAATTTCTTACAGAAATTTTATAAATTTACAATAACGTAATGTTGGGGAATTTTCGTGATTTTTCGTGAAAAAATATGTGCAAAGAATTGTTACCCTTATTATAGATATTTTTTCAAATACCTTACATTTTGATTTCTTTGGTATAAATAAATCTACTTTAATCGCCGGTAGTTCTAGTTTTAATATACTCGCATTACTTATGGGATGACCTAATAGGTTATGGAAATCAGAAATTGTTTCTTTATCCTTAAAAAATACTATTTTTTACAACTTTTCGATCCCTATTTTAATATACTGTCCTATTTCATTCTCGATTTTTTAACACTAGAACTACCGATAATTTCTTATAGAAATTTTATAAATTTACAATACTATAGTTTTGGAGATTTTCCGTGATTTTTTGTAAAAAATAAGTCCAAAGAATTGTTACCCTTATTTCTTTGGTATAAATAAGTCTACTTTAATCGCCGGTAGTTCTGGTGTTAATAAAACGAAAATTTGCAGTAGACAGTAAAAAATTTTAACGTTCAAGTATCCATTAATTACACAGCTCATCAGTTTTCTGAAAATAGCTTTCATCAATGACTTCTAGCAAAAAAAAGAAA
>SMSQ01006670.1:29799-42031 GCA_019453375.1 Ctenoplectra terminalis
AAAAATTCACAACGGATTTGAAAAAAATAATAACCAATACTGTTAGTTCGTTACAGTATGGTGCGGTATTCAATAAAGTCGTGTTTTTTTGAGAATTCTATTAACGATCAAATTTACCGAGAATTTTTACGAAGATACTTCTTCAGTTGTTAAGACGATCTGCCGCTGTATTTGAAATTTGTCATTTTGATACAGTGGTGCTTCTTATTGACGCGTTTCGCATCGGTCATATAAAAATACGTATTTTTATATTATTTAATCACTTAAAATAATATCTTTTTTATATACCTTTTTGTAACACAAGTATAATATTTCTTCGAATATTTTCAATATTTAATTCAGTCGCATAATGTGTACAAAATATTGAATACAACTTCTGATTGTAAGTAATAGTAGGGTAGATGCAAATCGGATCATTTTCTTTTCATAGTGAAAAAATAATGATCAAAATTTAGAAAGTTTACTTTTTATTATAAATTCGTTATTAATATCCATTTAGATTGAACATTAATAATAAAAAATTTGTTTGAACATAAAAATCTTTCTTTCTATTGAATTCTTATTTTGATCCGATTTTCCTCGGTCCACCCTACAATTAGTTTTCAAGTTCAAAATTTTCATGGGCTTAATAAGTGATCGATGCGGCATAAAATATATTAAGATACATCAATATAGAATTAATTAAGTAAAAAATAAAAAATCTGTAGATTGACCATGGCCCGTAAAATCATCAGATTTTCTAGGGTATACCTTATTCTTTTGAGGCTATTTAAAACACATTAAAAATATTAATAAGTTATATGGAAGAATTATAAATGCATGTGCAGAAATAGCAGAGAATATTCTGAAACGTTTTGAAAAATAATTTATACAATATCTAGAGAATTGTATTCGTTAAAAATGAATTTCGTTCAATTAATATTCGTTCGATAGAAATGAATCGTTAAATTCGTTATCAAAGAAATATCCAAATAAGAAACTCTCGTTAATGGTTTTCATGCACCTGTATCTGTCTGTAATATTCTTAGATTGAATTTATGAAAAATATTAACGTCTCTCAAAATTTTTAAACACGAATTTTCCGAGTTACCGATTTATCCCGTATCTCGAAGATTTTTTTATTATTCACGTCGCAATTTATATATTTAAAACTGAAAGTTAATTTCTGTTATTATTTCCAATTACAAATTCAGGTTTATTAATTCAAAATAATTTTCTTATTTAATAGATTGAAATAATAAATACTACGTGTTGTAATATTTATTTTAAAACGTAAGACAGGAAAAAAATTTAATGTATACGTTGTAAAATAATATATGGTAATGTTTAAAATGACGTAGATATTTTATGACAGTATGAATATCTAGAATCCAAGACGAAGTTCCTGAAGTTCGTGAAATCCACAATTCTGTAGGGCACACTTTGAAGATTACTGTGTTGAAAGTCTGTAGTAACTTCTGTAATATAATGTATGACCAAAATGTTCTGATCGAAATTCTAATACGTGCAGACTTCTGAAGACAGATATGTTATTTGGAGAAAACTAGTCACGGAGAAATGAACGAAGTTCTATTAGAATCCATAATTGTCTTCTGAATATTATTTTAACTTTTGTATCAGATATATTCCAAAAAGTCTTTTTACAAAAAAGCTTTATAATTCTATCGCTATGTATTCTCTAATTTTAATACAAAATTGCACGATTAAAGATGAGAACTCAATTTAAATGTGTTATTAATATTTGCATAAATTCATTATTACTTAGAAACAAATTTTAATTATTACTTTATTTACGAGTTAATTATTAGTTGTTAATAAATAAGATTTTATGATATTAAGCTAATCTTGCTAGGATTTTAAATTCTCTAAAGATGGTGGAAAATCAGTTTTAATAACACAAAATATTTCAATGTTAAAGTTGTTTCAGTTTAAAAATAAAGACTACGCTTACAAACACAAGATTCCTTTTTATATTTAATACAATATTGGTACGTTGATTTAATTTAACATTTTAAAGACAGAACATTGCTAGAAACTAATTCACTAGTAGCCTTTTTTCACTTTACTTTTCTTTTTGTATCCAAACTACAAAAATTTTCAATACGATTTCTCTGAAAGTGCAAGTCACAATTTAAACCACGAATATGTGATATTTTGAATACTACTGCAGAAGTAGGTGTATGAAATACGCTGTGAAAGCAATATATTCCGAGAACACGTGAGCTGCTACGGTACGAAAAGTGCTTGAAGTATATCATTGAATTCACACCTGGGTATCTAGGTTTCGTTCAAAATATTCGTATACCTTTTACGAAAACAAGAGGGAAACACAGTCACGTAACATGCATATAACGGATTAGAAGTACGAAAGTAGAGAATCCAGAAAAATTAATACATATTAATACTACCTATGTTAGGATAACGGACTACCACAAGTTTATGATACGGACACGCCAGCTGCTATTTTTGAGGATTTGTTAATTTTACCGTTTTTTGCATGCTAGTAATTTAATAACCAGGAGAACCGTCGAAACCTTAATTACTACCTGAGCATTCGGCCTCTCTGCTCAATAGCAATTGACGTATCATAATCTTTACCCCTCGGACTACGACTTTACTCGATTTACCGAAATATTTCCACCACTCAAGGACTGCTTGCAGAAAACGTCCCAACTCCAGAAACGCACACAGATTGGACAAGATAATTTTCCCACTACAAAAATTAGCTTCAATGACACATGTCCTGGATGGACAGAATTTAGATACAAGGACATAGATACATTCGTTAACCCATTCGAGAGGACGATTTTTTTCCAACACGGTCCCCAGGAGCGAAACTTATTATCTTAAGCCTTCGCTGCGTGCGTATTCATAGTATTTTTCATGTAAGAAAGGCTTGAGATAATTTTTAGATTTTTTGGTACACAGTTTCCTGTACTTTACAGATTTCATTAGTTCCAGAAAAATCNTAACATTTTAAAGACAGAACATTGCTAGAAACTAATTCACTAGTAGCCTTTTTTCACTTTACTTTTCTTTTTGTATCCAAACTACAAAAATTTTCAATACGATTTCTCTGAAAGTGCAAGTCACAATTTAAACCACGAATATGTGATATTTTGAATACTACTGCAGAAGTAGGTGTATGAAATACGCTGTGAAAGCAATATATTCCGAGAACACGTGAGCTGCTACGGTACGAAAAGTGCTTGAAGTATATCATTGAATTCACACCTGGGTATCTAGGTTTCGTTCAAAATATTCGTATACCTTTTACGAAAACAAGAGGGAAACACAGTCACGTAACATGCATATAACGGATTAGAAGTACGAAAGTAGAGAATCCAGAAAAATTAATACATATTAATACTACCTATGTTAGGATAACGGACTACCACAAGTTTATGATACGGACACGCCAGCTGCTATTTTTGAGGATTTGTTAATTTTACCGTTTTTTGCATGCTAGTAATTTAATAACCAGGAGAACCGTCGAAACCTTAATTACTACCTGAGCATTCGGCCTCTCTGCTCAATAGCAATTGACGTATCATAATCTTTACCCCTCGGACTACGACTTTACTCGATTTACCGAAATATTTCCACCACTCAAGGACTGCTTGCAGAAAACGTCCCAACTCCAGAAACGCACACAGATTGGACAAGATAATTTTCCCACTACAAAAATTAGCTTCAATGACACATGTCCTGGATGGACAGAATTTAGATACAAGGACATAGATACATTCGTTAACCCATTCGAGAGGACGATTTTTTTCCAACACGGTCCCCAGGAGCGAAACTTATTATCTTAAGCCTTCGCTGCGTGCGTATTCATAGTATTTTTCATGTAAGAAAGGCTTGAGATAATTTTTAGATTTTTTGGTACACAGTTTCCTGTACTTTACAGATTTCATTAGTTCCAGAAAAATCCTATTTCGACGACTAGTTTACTCAGAATAACTGATAATTGCACATTACTGTTATTGCACACACGGTGTGCAGGCTGTCTTATAGCCTCGGAAATCCATTGCACACGCGGTGTGCAATCGGTCTCGAATGGGTTAAAGATTCATTCATTCATTAATCACCATAGTATTTTCACTCTCATTCTTGGATATTGGACTGTGATATCTGATAATTGTGTTGTATACCTAAATATATAGAAATAAAGTATTGTTATTGTTTGGCAAATTGCCTTTTGCTACATGCGCGGCTCCACGAACTTTGTGGGAGCTAAACAACCTATTAATTACGTGGTATTTTTGTGAAAATATTGAGAATAGAGGGTCAGAGAGCGAACTTGGAGAAGAACATAGAGAGATAGCGTGAGATATAAAATTAAAGAATACAATATTAGCATTAAAGACTTTGTTATATTTTATAATTGAATATACTTTACTTGTAGCAATCCAACATTCCTACAATACAGTGTCATGCTTCTGCCCATTCAATAGCGATAAACGATAAGCCTATAACACGACACACAAGCAATTCAGGGATACAGGGTTTGCTCATTCTTGGACATAATCCCTCCGTTGACCAGCACCACGACCTTGCTAACCTCCCACTTATCAAGGTGGACAGGACGCTCGAGGTCCTTAGAGGTGGTCTATCTATGGTTCTGAGATGTCCACAGATCGGTTAGTCACGTAATCGCCTATCTTCCACAGTTCGGTATAATTCGATACAGATACGAGTTCGAAGATTTTTTTACTGGATACGATACGGTGGAGCAGTGGTCTTGAAACTTGGTTGATTTAAGGAATCTTTACGAGTATAGAATTATTTCGCGGAACCCGAGATCATAAACAGGAGAATATTCACAATCTAGGTAGTATACATAAAAAAAATTTAAACAGGTGAAATGTCAATTCAGAATGCTTTATTTTTATTATTTTCATCATTTTTATGAATATTTTATGTATGTTTATGGAATCCTTCAGGACATTTTGTGGAACCCCAGGTTAATATTAATCATGTGTAATTACTATGTATTATACATACGCATTTGTTTCTTTTTTATTTATGTAAAAGGATATATCTACATATGTATGTAATAAATGTGTATCGTTATTTCAAAGCATTTCTTTAAAACCGAATTAATATTTTGCGTAATATACATTACTTTCGATTATCTGAATTACCTCGGTCTCTAATTGGCTCAGATAATTGATGTTCTACCGTAGTTTGGAAATTATACAATAATAACAGTTAACACACTATTAGATTGGTGAGAGATGTATAAAAATTAATGGATACTAATGAATAGTACTTGTCCATACAAAGATACGAAATTTAGTTTAATTTTTACTACCTTAAATATTTGTAGAGATTTATTTTATATATGACTGTGTCAATCAATTTAGTTTTCACTAAAATTCATTTTTCCATCCTTTGTATAATTTGCACAAAAGAATTTAAAGCGTATTTTTTTTCTATCGTTATTGACAATTTACATTTTTTGTTGTGTTTCTTATTTTTTGGAAAATGCAAATGAGAATTATACTTAAGTAAAATTTTATTGCTAGTATGTAACATTTGCGATATGTGCACGATCATATTGCAACCAGTATAAATACACCTACTCATGATTATTCAAATACCAACAAGAATTTTATATAGCTTGATTAATATTTCTTTATTTTATTCAGCTTTACAGCTAAGAAGACTTCATTTACAATATTTTATTTTTACAAGATTATCTTATTCATACATTCAATTCACACACACTTTCTCCTCTCACTTTCTCTCTCATTCCTACTTTATATAAGTTATATGGAAGAATTATAAATGCATCTACAGAAATAGCAGAGAATATTCTGAAACGTGTTGAAAAATAATTTATACAATATTTGGAGAATTGTATTCGTTGTATTCGTATACTTTATTGTGCTCTCTCATTGCCCTTATACATACCTTGATTAATATAGAATTAGCAATTTATAATTATTTCTAGTGCCAGAAAATGGTTTACTTAGAATTTGTTCTGTCAGAGAATTATTTCTTTTCTTCAAAAACTGTTAACTTTTTATCACTTTAATTATTTGTTTGTAAAAATTATAGAAATTACATTCAACGAGCAAACTAAATTTCGTATTCGTTTAGCTATGTTTTCGCATATGTTTACCTAAAAAAAAAAAAAAAAAAAAANTGTTTCTTTTTTATTTATGTAAAAGGATATATCTACATATGTATGTAATAAATGTGTATCGTTATTTCAAAGCATTTCTTTAAAACCGAATTAATATTTTGCGTAATATACATTACTTTCGATTATCTGAATTACCTCGGTCTCTAATTGGCTCAGATAATTGACGTTCTACCGTAGTTTGGAAATTATACAATAATAACAGTTAACACACTATTAGATTGGTGAGAGATGTATAAAAATTAATGGATACTAATGAATAGTACTTGTCCATACAAAGATACGAAATTTAGTTTAATTTTTACTACCTTAAATATTTGTAGAGATTTATTTTATATATGACTGTGTCAATCAATTTAGTTTTCACTAAAATTCATTTTTCCATCCTTTGTATAATTTTCACAAAAGAATTTAAAGCGTATTTTTTTTCTATCGTTATTGACAATTTACATTTTTTGTTGTGTTTCTTATTTTTTGGAAAATGCAAATGAGAATTATACTTAAGTAAAATTTTATTGCTAGTATGTAACATTTGCGATATGTGCACGATCATATTGCAACCAGTATAAATACACCTACTCATGATTATTCAAATACCAACAAGAATTTTATATAGCTTGATTAATATTTCTTTATTTTATTCAGCTTTACAGCTAAGAAGACTTCATTTACAATATTTTATTTTTACAAGATTATCTTATTCATACATTCAATTCACACACACTTTCTCCTCTCACTTTCTCTCTCATTCCTACTTTATATAAGTTATATGGAAGAATTATAAATGCATCTACAGAAATAGCAGAGAATATTCTGAAACGTGTTGAAAAATAATTTATACAATATTTGGAGAATTGTATTCGTTGTATTCGTATACTTTATTGTGCTCTCTCATTGCCCTTATACATACCTTGATTAATATAGAATTAGCAATTTATAATTATTTCTAGTGCCAGAAAATGGTTTACTTAGAATTTGTTCTGTCAGAGAATTATTTCTTTTCTTCAAAAACTGTTAACTTTTTATCACTTTAATTATTTGTTTGTAAAAATTATAGAAATTACATTCAACGAGCAAACTAAATTTCGTATTCGTTTAGCTATGTTTTCGCATATGTTTACCTAAAAAAAAAAAAAAAAAAAAAAATATCAAAAAAAGAAAATCACGTTTTTCCTGTCCGTCGTGGAATCGAAACGAGCTTGGTCGAGCAAATTTGAATAAATTAGACCTGGTCAGGACACGAAAGTGGCTCAAAAGATTATTCTGTGGCATTAATGCCAGGATTTACTGGCAACCACCGCTCCAAGGGGAGAAACTGTGTAACAACCACAATAAAATGACCAACTGACCACCGTAAGAGGGTCATCCGGCAGGATTTCCGGATATACTTACGGTTAATCTAGAAAATGGCTTCGCGGCACTTGAGCAACGTTGCGAACACTTCAGTTTTCATCGTATTTACGCTAGACTTGTTTTATCCCACTTCAAGCATGTATGCCAGTTTATGTCATGTTTATCCAAAGTGTATGCATATGTGCATTGAAATGGATATATGTCTTTATATACTTTGGTCCAATATTTTATTGAAATGGACTTATTTACATTTACTGTATAGTCTTACATCGAACGTAAATGTACCATATTACATATTTATCTAAATTCCAGCTAGATACGTACGCTAGTTTTCAAAACAAATGAACAATATATAAATCATTTTCAAATTGGTTAAAAATTCATTTTTCTCAAAAGATTTTAAACATTTACACTACCGCTCAAAAGTATCCGAACACTTGCTTATTTTTGACAGAATGTAATTTACCATTTTGTTATTCAATTGTCATTGTTACAGCTATGCGTAGCAGAATATTATAACAGGATAAAATTGAACATTGCGAATGAGTCGGTGTTGTAGATCCCTCTGGTGGCGGAGTGTAAGAGGGCCCCCACAGTGGTATGCTGTGGTACGGCCTTAATTCCCACACATTTCTTTAAATTATTTAATAAATAATTGAGAGTATTCAAAAGAGTGTGTACCATTTATAAATTATAATATTTTATTAAAAATCAATGAGCATATTGTAATGTCGTAGTTTTAAGGATTTTTAGTTTACGGTGGGTAATAGAAAGCGTAACGGACGAAGACCAGACCCAACGGACGGGTCGATGCGTGGGCAAGGTTACAGGAGTGCGAAAGAGGGAGAAAAAGGGACCTGCGAGGGTTTTCCGTTATGGAAAAGAGGAGTGTGGAAAAGAACGTAGATTAGTGCTGAACAGAGCATGTAGAGCGTTGAAAAGAGCGTTGAAAAGAGCGTCGAACGAGTTGTTGTGTAGTTGGAGAATTGGTGTGAGACTGATTATATATTTATGCGCGTTATAGTCGCTCACCTAAACCTTATTCCTAATAACTAAACTTTTACAAACTGTATATTTAAATAAAAACTCTATAATATTTAACACGTTGACTGCCATGGGGACCACCAGTGACCGACATTCGACTTGGCTACAGCGCCGTGGGGGCCACCGGTGACCGGCGACGCGACCGATGGTAAAATACATAATTAGAGTAAATATCGATACTGATAAATTTTCAAATAATACCACTGTTACTATAATGGTTTGAAGAAATTAATGCCATACAGTACGTGCAAAAATAATTTTATCAATACAAGGAAAATATACATATTGTTGCGGATCAACCCTTAAGATCGGACTGAACTTGGCGTCCGATCACGGCTAACAGTGGAAACAAGTCTTTAATCGAACGGTGTCGCAAAGGCCACCGGAAGGGGTGCCAAGGAAAAGTGTTGACAAAGAGAGTATCGCCAGAACCACGAACGAGTGCGGACGCACCATGGTTTTTGTCTTCCGGTACCACAATTGTACGCGATAAAAGAGATTGTAAATACACTGAAAATATAGTTCTTAGTGACAAATTGTAAATAAAGAGAAGATGAGTCCACTGATAAGGAATCAGGTGAGACCCAGGCGCAACAATATTATATTTTTCAACATAATATACATTGCATAATAAGAAATTCATGTTGGCGCCGTGAGCAAACCACGTAAAATGCGCGCGGTAGTCAACGTGTTAACGATACTTCTAGTAGTGTTTTTTAGCGTGAAGTTTACACGACGCGAATTAGCGTCTCCCGTCACCAACAGTTGAAAAATGAAAGACGCCAATCCGCGTCTCTCGTCGACAATGCGTTAAGATGGCTCTTATAAAACTGAATATTTGCTTGAAGCAGTTATGGTTAATCTGCATAATTAAAGAGTTATGACGAACGGAAAATCTGAAGAAAGACTACGTGAAGGCGGCACAGAGTAATTAAAATAGACTTATTCTGGAATGAAGTTCATTTTATTAGGTATTTAAAAAGGCGAACGTTTAATGCTAAACATTTAGTTATTCTTTTTATGATAGTATTCCGTACATTGGATAAAATTCCTGGAGTTACGGATTTACAACCATTCCGTATCCTTGTCTTTACGTCTTTTTTTTTTGTTGCCCGTGCTGTATTCATACCAAGAAGTAAATTAACCTGTTAACTGTGTAATTTCTTAATCAGAAACTTCTTCATAGGCTGAAAAAAAAATTCGTAAAACAGATCTAGCGTGGGTTAGGTCGGTTTTTAATTTTTACAAATATAGGTATAATATAATACGTTCCTAACGCAAACGTAACGATGCAANTATAGTCGCTCACCTAAACCTTATTCCTAATAACTAAACTTTTACAAACTGTATATTTAAATAAAAACTCTATAATATTTAACACGTTGACTGCCATGGGGACCACCAGTGACCGACATTCGACTTGGCTACAGCGCCGTGGGGGCCACCGGTGACCGGCGACGCGACCGATGGTAAAATACATAATTAGAGTAAATATCGATACTGATAAATTTTCAAATAATACCACTGTTACTATAATGGTTTGAAGAAATTAATGCCATACAGTACGTGCAAAAATAATTTTATCAATACAAGGAAAATATACATATTGTTGCGGATCAACCCTTAAGATCGGACTGAACTTGGCGTCCGATCACGGCTAACAGTGGAAACAAGTCTTTAATCGAACGGTGTCGCAAAGGCCACCGGAAGGGGTGCCAAGGAAAAGTGTTGACAAAGAGAGTATCGCCAGAACCACGAACGAGTGCGGACGCACCATGGTTTTTGTCTTCCGGTACCACAATTTTACGCGATAAAAGAGATTGTAAATACACTGAAAATATAGTTCTTAGTGACAAATTGTAAATAAAGAGAAGATGAGTCCACTGATAAGGAATCAGGTGAGACCCAGGCGCAACAATATTATATTTTTCAACATAATATACATTGCATAATAAGAAATTCATGTTGGCGCCGTGAGCAAACCACGTAAAATGCGCGCGGTAGTCAACGTGTTAACGATACTTCTAGTAGTGTTTTTTAGCGTGAAGTTTACACGACGCGAATTAGCGTCTCCCGTCACCAACAGTTGAAAAATGAAAGACGCCAATCCGCGTCTCTCGTCGACAATGCGTTAAGATGGCTCTTATAAAACTGAATATTTGCTTGAAGCAGTTATGGTTAATCTGCATAATTAAAGAGTTATGACGAACGGNTTTACACGACGCGAATTAGCGTCTCCCGTCACCAACAGTTGAAAAATGAAAGACGCCAATCCGCGTCTCTCGTCGACAATGCGTTAAGATGGCTCTTATAAAACTGAATATTTGCTTGAAGCAGTTATGGTTAATCTGCATAATTAAAGAGTTATGACGAACGGAAAATCTGAAGAAAGACTACGTGAAGGCGGCACAGAGTAATTAAAATAGACTTATTCTGGAATGAAGTTCATTTTATTAGGTATTTAAAAAGGCGAACGTTTAATGCTAAACATTTAGTTATTCTTTTTATGATAGTATTTCGTACATTGGATAAAATTCCTGGAGTTACGGATTTACAACCATTCCGTATCCTTGTCTTTACGTCTTTTTTTTTTGTTGCCCGTGCTGTATTCATACCAAGAAGTAAATTAACCTGTTAACTGTGTAATTTCTTAATCAGAAACTTCTTCATAGGCTGAAAAAAAAATTCGTAAAACAGATCTAGCGTGGGTTAGGTCGGTTTTTAATTTTTACAAATATAGGTATAATATAATACGTTCCTAACGCAAACGTAACGATGCAAAAATTAATTACAGTTACACAGAAAATTGAGCATAGACTTATGTTGGTAATGAAAATCAACGGGAACATGAATGAAAACATTGATAATTTAGTACGATATCGCGATACATATTCATTCGAATAGTTTAAATAGCAATTCGCAGAAAAAGTTGTGGAATAACGTTAACTATTTAACTATATTTAGATATCTTTCAGATATGATTGTGTCAATCAATTTGGTTTTCGTTAAAATTAATTTTTCCATCCTTTGTATGATTGGCACAAAAGAATTTAAAGCGTATTTTTTTTTATCGTTATTGACAGTTTATAAGATTTTTTGTTTCTTTTCTAATTTTTTGGAAAATGAGTAGTACGTATCCATACAAAGATACAAAATTTAGTTTAATTTTTACTACCTTCAATATTTGTACAGATTTATTTTAGATATCATTGTGTTAATCAATTTAGTTTTCACTAAAATTAATTTTTCCATTCTTTGTATGATTGGCACAAAAGAATTTAAAGCGTATTTTTTTTGTCGTTATTGACAATTTACAACAATTTTTGTCGTGTTTCTAATTTTTTGAAAATGCAAATGAGAAATATACTTAAGAAAAATTTTATTACTAGCATGTAACATTTGTGATATCTGCACAATCATATTGCAACCAATATAAATACACCTAATTATGATTATTGAAATTCCAACAAAGATTTTATATAGCTTGTTTAATATCTGTTTATTTTATTCAGTCTTACAGCTAAGAATTGGACTTGGTTTACAATATTTTATTTTTACAAGACTATCTTATTCACACACACTTTCTACTCTCACTCTGGAACATGAATGAAAACATAGATATTGTAGTACAAGAACACAATTTCGTGTAAAATCGAAAATGTTACAAGGTAATTTAACAAACAA
>SMSQ01006680.1:2983-34018 GCA_019453375.1 Ctenoplectra terminalis
TTTTTTTTTTTTGTTTTTTTTTCCTCCCCTTCGACACTTTCAAAATGCAACGACGGTTGCGACATTCGACCTTCGCTACGACGGTTTCTTCGTTTTCTTCGGTCGATCGTCATTAACTTTTTTTCTTTTTAATTATTCATTTTAGGTCGCGTCAAACAGTAACAAGAACTGTTACGGAGTTAACGCACGTTTATTTTGATGAAATTTTTGTGCGATATAGATCTCGAAAAAATATCAGACACGTATTTTTTTATATCAACTATCGTTCACTTTGAAGACGTGATATTAGCCCTCGAAGTAGGCGGTGGAAAACTTATTTGATAATATATCTCGAAAACTATCGGAGATGGGAAGAAAGTTTAAACGTACGGTTTGTCTATTTTTTAATGGCAAATCCAACCGCGTAGAAAGTTTTTAAAAAGAAATTAATTCGCTTGAAAACTTTTCACCCTACTTTGAGGGCTGATGTTACTTTTTAAAAACGAACGATGGTCGATATAAAAAAAATACGCGTAATATTTTTTCCAGGTTTATGTCGTATTAATTTCATCAAAATTTGATCAGGATCGGAGTGTTAGCTCTGTAAGATTCCTTGTAAGTTGGGTTATAAGGATATCAGATGGATTAGAAAAAAAATGTATAAATGAAGAAATTGTTGGAAATAGGCACTAAAACTGTCGATCGATGTGTCTTGTATAAATCATTTCTTCTCTTGATTCGGTGTTTGCTTTCTTAATGGAGTCTTCAGTCTTTAATCAAACTTTATGCAGAATTTTATTATCAATGTAATATAATAAAGATAAAATTAAGCAACGTCAGCTTTGTTATATTATAATCAAGCTTTGTGCAGATTCGCCATTAAAAAATAGACAAACCGTACGTTTAAACTTTCTTCCTATCTCCGATAGTTTTCGAGATATATTATCAAATAAGTTTTCCACCCCTTACTTCGAGGGCTAGTATCACGTCTTCAAAGTAAACGATGGTCGTAATATTTAATATAAATACGTGTAATATTTTTTCGAGATCTATATCGTATTAATTTCATCAAAATTTTATCAGACTCGGAGCGTTAGCTCTGTAAGATTCCTTGTGAGTTGGGTTACCAGCGACTCAGTCTGTATAAAAAATGTTTCTGGAGAATTGAAGTTAAAGGAGAAGCTTGATATTTTTTTAAAAATTTCAATCTTTGTAATTCTATAGCGAAACGATTTTGTTTGAAGAAAGAAAGTTTGAAAAATGTTTTGTGTCTTCGTTCTTTAAAGATGATAATTATTCTACTGTGTTGGGATCTACATTATCCATCTTGCGTTTGAATCAACAGAACTTTTATATTTAAACCTTCCGCGCTTCGATTTGCTATAATTTAAATTACGAATGTTAAGCGTGAAATATTAAATACCAGATTTATACGTTAAAAGCAATAAAATTGTTTCAACGCAAGGTTTGTAAAAATTCTTGAAAAAAGATAGCTTTAAAAATGATTAAAAAAAAATCATACTTTATTTTTATTTCCTGGTAGCGATAAATTTTAGTGTCGGAATTATTCTTTATATTTAAATTGAACTATTACAATCGACGGTGCCATTTATATTCATGATTTTACGATCGTTTCATCTGTCGTTTAGATTTACGGTCTTGTCCTTATTTCACTCTCCAACGAATTGCGCTACGAAAAAATTCAAATGCAAATTAAGAACCATGAACGGATGCTTTTTTTTTTTTCCTAACCGTACCCTAAGCCACGCTATTTACCGATTTGTATACCGATTTAATGGAACCTCGTAGCTTGTAGTAATTCCGTTGATTAAGAGAATTAAACAGCGCGATACTCTTTGTATTGCTTCTCGCCGATTCTGTGTCTATAATCCTGTAACGTTGCAATTTTACACGAGATACCAAACAGTGTTCGAACGTACTTGATTGCCAGTGATGCATGTCGAACTAAACCGCTATGAACGTTTGCTGTTAGCTTCGGTTGTATTTGAAACGTGCTCCGTGTTTAACCGGAAACCGCTGTCCTATCGTTGGAATCGGATTAAAACGAAGCAGTAGTAAAGAAGTCGAACGGTGATGATTCCAACGGTACCGATTATAAGGATCAGATGGATTAAAAAAAGAATTAATGTATAAATGAAGAAGTTGTTGGAAATAGGCGCTAAAACTGTCGATCGATGTGTCTTGTGAAAATCGTTTCTTTGTGTTTTCTTGATTCGGTTTTTGCTTTTTTAATGGAGCCGTGTGTGCGAGCGTGGTCTCGTGGAGTCTTTGATCAAACTTTATGGAGAATTTTATTATTAATGTAATATAGTAAAGGTAAAATTAAGCAATGTCAGCTTTGTTGTATTATAATCAAGCTTTGTACAGAATTGTAATATTGGAATAATATAATAAAGATAAAATTAAGCAATGGCATCTTTATTATATTATAATCAAACTTTGTACAGAATTGTAAAATTGATATAATATAATGAAGATGAAATTAAGCAACGACAGCTTTATTACATTATAATCAAAGTTTATACAGAATTCTAAAATTGATATAATATAACAAAGATAAAATTAAGCAATGACATCTTTGTTATATTATAATCAAGCTTTACACAGAATTGTAAAATTGATATAATATAATAAAGATGAAATTAAGCAACGACAGCTTTATTACATTATAATCAAAGTTTATACAGAATTTTAATATTGATATAATATAACAAAGATAAAATTAAGCAATGACATCTTTGTTATATTATAATCAAGCTTTACACAGAATTCTAAAATTGATATAATATAACAAAGATAAAATTAAGCAATGACATCTTTGTTATATTATAATCAAGCTTTACACAGAATTGTAATATTGATATAATATAATAAAGAGAAAATTAAGCAACGGCATCTTTATTATATTATAATCAAAATTTATACAGAATTGTATTATTAATATAATATAATAAAGGTAAAATTAATCAACACCATCTTTATTACATTAATAACACAATTCTGTATAAATAAAATTCTCCATAAAGTTTAATCAAAGAAGACTACCAGAGACCACGCTCGCACACACGACTCCACTGAAGCTTTACATAATTTTACCTTTACCACATTACATTAATAACACAATTCCGCATAAATAAAATTCTCCACAAAATCCCATCTTCTCCTAAACTACTACCCAACCCTACTGCGGATCCTTGAATCCTCCTCCACCCCAATCGCGTTTCACCTTTCCAAAAAATCCTTGCTACAAATTTAATTTCAACATTAATAACAAAAAAAAAAAAATTATTTCAAACTTAAAAATCTTTCTCTCGAATTATTATTTCGATTCGCCCCGGTCTACTCCACCACCGAACTCTACCAACTTCAAAAAAAAAAAAAAAAAAAAAAAATCCTCGACAATGCAGTTTCCGCCCACGAACACTGTATCTCGGTACCATATCTGTCTAATGCATTTTCTATGTTCTCATAGACGATTTTATTCAGCCAGCAATAACGCGGCGCGTACACACTCGTCGCACAGGACACGAGGTATGCAGAATATCGTCGATTCCGATCGTAAGGCACGTCTAAGACCACCAGACTAGATCGTAAATTGCGACAGACGAGAGACAGGGACAGAGACAGGGTCCGGTGTGCTTTCGCAACGGTGTAATGCTGTGCATTGTTGTGCAGCTGGAAATTGCCGGTTCTTTTTGCCGTGCGATGCAATGTGGGCAACGGTACTCCTACTACCACCAACGCTATCTTCTGTGCCTGGTTCACCGTGATAGAGCCCTGTGCTTGCACACTGGGTGTACCGTGAATAAAACCGTAATCTCAGGCATCGATTTTAGTAAAATTGCTGCGTTTTTATAATTAATTTTATAATTAATAAATATACTGTTATTATCATTAGTTATTAGACTGGTCTTTAGTCATTTTTTTAACAATAACAAGTATTATCTCGTTTTGTTAACTTTTTTATAGGGAATCTTAAAATTTTGAAGGGTCTCAGATTGATTTTCTAGAGTGAAATAATTCTTGTATGTTGGTCATGGTCTTAGATGCGAGTTTTTTGGTAAATGGTATTATGTTCTATGTGAAGGTTCGAAGGTTTGATTTTAGAAGTGGTGGAAGTAGGTAAAGGTTCGATAGGAATTGTTAAAAAAAATATTTGTTTTTAGAAGTAAGAAAAAAAAGAAAAAATAGAAATGTTCGGAGTGGAAATTTCCAATTCTTTCGGGAAAGGTTCGATAGGAATTGTTCAAATAAACATCTGTTCGTAGAAATAAGAAAAAAAAGAAATTTCGAAGTGGAAATTTCCAATTATTTCGGAAAAGGTTCGATAGAAATTGTTCAAATAAATATCTGTTCATAGAAATAAGAAAAAAATGAAGAAAAAGAAGAAAAAGTAAATGTTCGAAGTGGAAATTTCCAATTCTTTCGGAAAAGGTTCGATAGGAATCGTCGGTGCTAGAAATACATTTCAGAGAACGGGAGGAAAAAATGTTCGGGGCAGAGCGCTATCATATTTGAAAAAGTAGATGCCTCTATAGATAGCCCCCTAGACAGGTTAGATAAGCTAAATGTGTGTACATACTCCACTTTACTTTCGGCTTTATCTTTTTCGATAAAACGGGATAACTGTACCCGGCTAACCTAACGGATATTATTAGAGAGACAATTAATCTCGCTGCACAGTATCTTTCACTATTTATTTTGGTTATCTTCCACCCAATTTTTTTTTTCTCTTTTTTTCTTTTTTTCGGGGCGAATGAAACGAATCGACCGGTTTTTATCTGCGCTGTATAAAATTGCTCCATTAATATGGTATCGTGGTAATTTAACCCTTTGCTTTACGATCTTTTCAATATCCGTACACGTTGGCATTAGCTATTTCATTATTTCACATTAGATGTTAAAACACACAGAATTAATTGGCATTAGATATTGAAACACACAGAATTAATTGGCATTAGATATTGAAACACACAGAATTAATTGGCATTAGATATTGAAACACACAGAATTAATTGGCATTAGATATTGAAACACACAGAATTAATTTGCATTAGATATTAAAACACACAGAATTTGTTGAAACTGAATTTGTTGAGGCATGGGGGACGATAGTGATTTGTCATTTTTGCGATTTTCCCGCTGCGGGGTCATTGACTTCTACGACTATTTAAAAATGTCCCCGCTACGGGGACACCGACTTCTACGATTTAGAAATGTCTCCACCACGGGGACACGGACCGCAAAGGGTTGAACCACCCCTAATTCCACGCGTACTACATCGTACTTAATTTGAAACAAAATGTCTCGCGTGGAAATCTAAGAAAATAATTAATTTGGAATAGAATGGTCGCAGAATAAACAAATGCTGCAATGAGTCAGAGAAAATATCTAAAAACGATTGTTGCAAATTTATATAATTTTTATACGGTACGAACCGGTTATTTTAATATTTGTCTGAGAATTTTTCTGTTCTTCGGTTTCCTCGCGAGCGTACAACGTGCACGAGCGCACGTAAGCGCACGGGCACGTGGCCGCGAGCGAGAATACGACAGATGCATCTCCGTAGCACGCGCCACGCAGGTGCAGCTCCGAGTGCAGTTGAACTAAATCTTGTTGGACAAGGTGTCTGTAGGGACCTCGCTTCTGTTCTTACCCCACTTAACTTTTAGCGATCCTCGGCTTTCAAACCGGTTAAGGGCGATCGCGAGCGAACGTGCATTAGGTGGCACGCTTGAATTTGCGCCTTTTTAGCGGTCTGATTATTGGAGTGAGTCGCATCGACGAGGGGGAACGATGGGGGAACGATGAAATCTGTAAGCGTGGCGGGCAAGTGGATGTATTCTTTCTGGTTTTCGGTTTGAGCGACAGATAAAATTGACGGTGGTAATTTGGGGTTTTTATTCGGTGAAACTGAGATTGGAAATTTAGAAATATTTTTTTTTTTTAGAGAATAATTATGCCAAGGTAGAATTGGAGTTGGTAATTTAGGATTCCTACTGGATAAAATTTACTTTGTATTGAATAAAATATTTTTCTTAGATAAAACTGGGATTGGAAATTTAGAATTTTTTTTTTATAGAATAATTATACTAAAATAGAATTGGAGTTGGTAATTTAGGATCCCTACTGGATAAAATTTACTTTGTATTGAATAAAAAATATTTTTCTTAGATAAAATTGAGATTGGAAATTTAGAATTTTTTTTACAGAATAATTATACTGAATAGAATTGGAGTTGGTAATTTAAGATTCCTATTGGATAAAATTGAAGCTGAAAATTTACTTTGTATCGACTAAAATATTTTTCTTAGATAAAATTGAGATTGGTAATTTAGAATTTTTTTTATAGAATAATTATATTGAATAGAATTGGAGTTGGTAATTTAGGATCCCTACTGGATAAAATTTACTTTGTATTGAATAAATATTTTTCTTAGACAAAATTGAAATTGAAAATTTATAATTTTTGTTCGCACAATAATTATATTAAGATAGAATTGGAGTTCGTAATTTAAGACTCCCATTGAACAAAATTAAAGCTAAAAATCTACTTTCTATCCAATAAAATATTTTTCCACAAATAATCAATAATTATCATCCAAGGTAGAAGATTTATTCTCTTTTATTTCCAGTAGAATATAATAATAATCAAGATGGTCAAAAAAAAAAGAAACCAATAAAATTAAACATAATTCAGTAATTAAATACCTACATGAAACTAAAAAACGTTCCCAGTAAAATTCCCTCCACAAAAACAATTACCCACACCGCTCCTATTCTCCAAATCACATTCCTAAAAATACTTGCATAAAAATCCAATCTACCTACGAGCAATCAAAAAGCATTTCAACCTACGCAACAAATAAAAAAAAAAATAAAAAAAAAATAAAAAATGCGAAAAATAAAAAAAAAAAAAAAAAATTGAAATAAATTATACCAGAGCCGAGAATGTAAAACTAGACGAGACATCCCCCTTATCTCGCACATCATGCGCCAGGGCGCATCTAAAGATGTTATCAGCCATCGCTGAAACCCCTATCCCGGTCAAGACAACGGTTTAACGATCACGTACACCGAGCCGCTCGTGAAATACGAGCGACCCTGAACGCAAATGGTAAATTGCGACCTGACAATTCTTCCCGGCCAATCGGACAGGTATACTTATGAGCAACTAAAAGGTGTCCGCTTCCACCTGTCCGTCTATAATACCACGAGCGATCGAGAAAACAATCCCTCGAGCGATTAATAATTTATACGCGAGGACAGAGTGTCGCGAGCGTTTATCGTTTATAACGATAGGAATAATAGCGACGTGGCAAATATTGTTTCGAGGAGGGCGCGTTCGCGGCAACGATTCGAAACGCGTTAAGCGTGACTGAAGGAGATATGCAAAATATGTATGCACGTATTATAATATGTAGGTCGGTCGATAGGAGCGAGTTAGCGCTGTGTGTGGATGTGATCATTGTTTTTTCGTCTTCGTGTATGTTTGTGTAGAGTTTTTGTGATTTTTGAATTTTTTTTTTCTTTTCCTTTATTTCTTTCTTTCTTTCTTTTTTTTCTTTTTTTATGGAGGTAGTATGGTAGTTTTATACAGCTGTGAGGAAAGGAAAAGAATTTGGTTAATAGGTTCGCTGTTAGTTGTACTTTGGACGTGAAAAGTGTTTGATGAAGATAGCAGAACTTTAAAATTTAATATTCAGAGTTGCAAATGTAATCTTGAAGTGGTATTTATAATTATTTGAAGAACGAAAAAATGTTATGAGATATCTCGTAGCTGGCAGTGAACGCGTTAAGATAGACGCGATTAGGTATAATTATGAAGGAATAATTATTAGCGTAAAAATAGTAGAATAAAATTGTATCCTCCGTAATGTTTCGCATCGTTAAATAAAAATTAATCGCGTCGATAAATTTGTAGAAAAATTGTAATCTGTATCAAACACCGGATATTTAAATATAGATAAAAAAAATTAATTTTCCAAATACATTCGAATTGAAGCGAACTTGTAACCAACCATTTTCTGGTATTACCAAAGAAATCACTTAATACAAAAAAAATAAAATAAAAAAAAAAAGAAAACTTTCACCTGTTTTCACTTAAATTAAATTAAAGTCGCTTTCTAAGCGAGTTAATTAATTTTATTCCTTTTTATTTCCCCTCGCCGATACAGGAAATCAATGTTCCCTATCACAGACAAGACTTTCAAGAATAATTACAAAATTTTTCCTTTCAAAAGTAAGGAGAAATCGAATTTGATTAACGAAAACTATTCAAGAAACTATTCGTTTCGGCTTCTTATTGCAACAGATGAAACTTACAATGAGCAAAACTTTATTCGACGGACTTACTTAGAAGCAGCTGTCGGGAATTACACAAATTACAGAACGCGAGGCAAACCACCCTGTTATCTGTACGATACTTCTTGCGATGCAATTCCTCTTAACAGCTTTTCGAACGTATATGGGATCGTAGTGATCACCTGTTTATTGGGACACATTTACCCTTGCCATTTCGCAGCCAGACGTGAATTATAGCGTGGCGCGAAGGTGCATCGTTATCAGATTCTCAAGGCTATCACTGTTACGATGACGCATGAACTGCTACAGATAGTTTATTTCATAGTTACGTTCAGAAGACAAGGATTTATTTAAACGATATTCATTTTAATTCGACGAATTTTAACCCTTTGCACTGGAAGTTTTTTTTTTTTCATTCGTATTACCAGCAACTCGAAGCTCGATTTGAGGCGCGTTAACACGTTGACTGCCGGGCGCACTTATATTACCTTCCAATCGACGATCAGACTACCGATTTTTATGCATTTATAGAAAATTAAAAATTGCAAAAAAGCAATACAGGTTGTACGAAAAAAAAAAAAAAAATACAAAATATCTAAATTATACTGCTTTTTTTTAAAACTTTACTGTTATTTTTCTTTACTTGTACAGTCAACCCTCCTATAACGCGGTACTTTCAGAACGCGGTTTCCGTATAACGCCGACCTGAAATTGCGATAGCCCTCCTATAACGCGGCACTTTGAGAACGGGGTTCCCATGCAACGCGGAAAACGAATGGGTGCCAAATCTCGATTTACAGGATGCGAAAAAAGGACTCGATTTGGCTAAAGAATTAGAACTTCGTTTCATTGAAACTGATCGCTCAACAGTGCGCAGCTCAAAGTTTAAAAGAGAATCAAGAAATTGCTTAGCTCCCCATAGAGAGGTTTTAGTGGAGTTAGAAAAAAAAGCTACGATCGAAAACCAATGTGAAGATAAACCAAGTGTGGAAGACATTTTGCCCATTAAAAGAAGACGAATTAGGCGACTCATAATTGAGCGAGGATGAGTGTTGAAAGATTTTACAAAAGTCTTTCTTGTTTCTGTTGGAAAACAGTTCTTTTGTTTACTTTTTGTTTCATTCTTTTTATCATTTCCTTATACGAACTCTTCAATTCAATAAAAATAATTTATAATTTAATCTTGTATTTTGTATTTCTTGGTCTCCATATAACCCGGTACGAATAGTGTGATTTGTACTAATTCTGAGTTTCTTATAGCGCGGTTTCCATACAACGCGCTACGGACTAGCCTGGTTTGTACGGTTAAATCCAAGTTTCTTATATATCCTACGAATGTCTGAAACAGTTGTGCTGAAATAACTCAATTCCCCGTAATCACTAATAAACTTGAATGTCCCCTGAGAGGGGACATCGGAGTACAAAGGGTTAATATCCTAAGGTATCGAAAGAAAAGAAGCTCGTACAACGAAACGGTCGTCGAACTAAACGAGACGGTCAAAAAGAAAAAAAAAAAAAAATTTCTTCAAATTAAATCGACTCTCGAAGGGTTAGCCATTCCCATGCTAATTACCACAGACTAACAGTTCCGTCTCGTGGGCGCGATGCTATCTGTCCGGTTACCGTTTAAACAGTTTAGCAGCACGCCGATCTATCGCCTTGGATCTCAGCGATAACTCGTGCATACCTGCATGCACACCTTCCCCTCTTTCCTTCCAACGCTTGCACGCGTGAAAAAGCACGCGCGTAATACCCAGCGCGATTTTTAATGGGTAAACAGACGGTGGCAGTCGCGTGCCGGCCGTTCGATGTCCACCGAGCATCCTCCGTGCACCTGTCCACCATTTTGGTACCGCGCTTCGCTTCGCTTCGGGGTCCCTTCTCTGTGTCTGCCTCTGTTTTACCCTTTTCGTATCTCTTTCCCTTTTTCTTAGTATTTTTTTTCTTTCTTTCTTTTTCTTAGTATTTCTTTCTTTGTTTTCTTTTTTTTTAGTCTTTCTATCTTTATTTTCTCTTTCTTAGTCTTTCCTTCGGTATTTTTTCTTTGTTAGTCTTTCCCTCTTTATTTTCTCTTCCTTAGTCTTTCCTTCTTTATTTTTTCTTTGTTAATCTTTCCCACTATATTTTCTCTTTCTTGGTTTTTCCCTCTTTCTTACTCTTTCGTAGTCTTTCCTTCTTTCTTTCCTTTTTTATTTTCTCTTTCTTAATCTTTCTCTCTTTCTTCCTTTTCTTAGCCTTTCTCTTTTTATTTTGTCTTTCTTAGCCTTTCCCTCTTTATTTTTTCTTACTTAGCCTTTCCCTCTTTATTTTCTCTGTCTTACTCTTTCCCTCTATATTTTCTCTTTCTTTCTCTTTCTTCCAACTTATTCGAGCAGAGGGGAAGAAACGAGAGAGGAAGAAGAAAAAAAAATCGGGATCGTGTCTCGAGGGGGACAGGAAGGAAGAGGACGGAAAAGAGGCGCGCAACGTACGTGAGACAGGATGTGGGCAGCTGTTTACCAGCTGGAGGATGATACCGTGCGGTGTTCCCTTACAAAACGCGTCTTCCTGCGGATCACCGGGCAGAGGGAACAATTTTCAGGTAACGCGTGCTCGAATCTGAATCGGGTTCGGGTTCCTTCAGGATTTTGGTGTTTTGGAAGGCTCACAGAGTTGGGGATCCAGCGTTTGGGGTAGGTAACCTGTTGAGCTTGTGATGTCCTAATTATTTTTTATTTAACTTTTTATGAAGAAAGTTGTCACCGGTTAGAGTTTTTTTTTTACTTGGATTTAAATATCTTTTAGCGGATCATTCATATAAATGGGGTGTGTAGTATTTGTATAGTGACAGGGTGATAGAAATTATGGTTTTATGGTATTATCCCTAAATTGGAAAAATGGAACCTAAATGAAAAAGAAAGTTATTTATTTTATCCTAGTTTTAGGTTAATTTAACTTAATAAAAGAAAAACATAATTGTTTCAGAAAATTTGTATATATTAAAAAACTATTATCCTAAGAAATAAAAAAAATTCCCTCAAAAATTAATACGCTTCCATAAAAATTAAAGAACAAATTGAAAATAATCATCCAACACAAACATATATTTATTCCAGAAAATTAACATATATTATAACTCCTACTCGCATCAAAAAACTATTCTCCGAAGAATAAAAAAAATACTTCAAAAAACACTACACCTCGATAAAAATTAACGAATAATTTAAAATTCAATAATTATATATAACTATAATTAATAAATAATAATCTAATAAGATACTAATAAATTAAAAAAACCCACTATTCCTCAGAATCCTTTCTAAAATACAAACACCCCAAAAATCCCGTTTATTACCAAAATCAAAATAAAAAGAAAACCAAAGCAATTCCTTTCTACCAAAAATCCCAACGAACAAACTCGTTGCCCGCAAATCTCCTATCTTTAATAAGATAATAACAAATTAAAAAAACCCAATATTCCTCAGAATCCTTTCTAAAATACAAACACCCCAAAAATCCCGTTTATTACCAAAAACAAAATAGAAAAAAAAACCAAAGCAATTCCTTTCTACATCCCAAACAACTTAGCGTATCTTCGCGCACACCAAAAATCCCAACGAACAAACTCGTTGCCCGCAAAACTCCTATCTCCTTCCAACGAAACGAGACACAAGCCCTGTACCGCTATTTCCTATTCAACGATGCGTACCGTGTTCCAACATGTCACGCGTGATGCTTCGAAGAAAGCAACGATAACGCGGGAATAGCTTGGAAACTGGCCCAAATTCTGCGCGAGGCCAGACGAGACGGGATTATCTCTTTTTCCGTGCTTCCGCGCCGCTCGTTCCGAGGTAAATACGTGAACAGATTCCGGTAGAGAAAAGATCAAAGGCAGGAAAAGCGGGGGAGGAAGGCATCGAATCGAATTCTTCCTTAAACGAGGATCCTTCGGTGAGGTGAACAGTTTCAAAGGAAAATGGAAAATTGCGTACAACAGGGGTAGGGTCCGGAACGTGAAAGATTCGGTTAAGGAAAAGAAGTCGGGGAAAAAGGTTGCTCGTGAATCGGCGGGGGCTCAATTTGAACCGACGGTGTGTAAGAGGACGTCGATGGTCGGCTACGATAAACTTCTACGTCGATATGTTTCCACTGTGTATTGTTCGCTGGAAAATGGAACACTTTGGGGTAGATGAAACTTGGATATCAAATATTGGTAGCAGGAACTCGTGAAAATTTCATTTTGGTGTATTTCTTAAGCTTCAACAGATGCGGAGAAACTTGTTAATATCTCTATTTTTTTATGTTTTTAACTTTTTTTATTTTGAGTTTTTTTTTAGAGAAACGAAGTTTTTATTCAATCTTTATGGATCAGAAGTCTGGGTTGATAAACGTATCGTTTGAATCTGGGTTAAAGATTGTTATGCAAATTTAAAAATTGTTATGCAAATCAGGATTAGAAACCTGCGTTGATAGAAAGTTCGAACCAGGGTTAAAAATCGGCGTTAACAAACATTTGGCTGAAACCGCGGTACAAATTTTACAAAATCTATCAAATCGATAGATTGCGTTGCTAAAAATTATATTCAAACAAAGACAAAGAGCGTGAATAAAAACGCTGTTGAAACAATTATTAACACTGGAACTACCGACGATCAAAGTACATCTACTTCTACTAAAAAAAATATCGGACGCAAAGGAAACAAATCTTTATTAACCCTTTACATTGGCGAACCTTTTTAAGTTTCAAAGGACTACCGTGCAAACTTAGCGTTCTTTTTGAAAGAGAAACAGAAAATTATAAATGTTCACGATTTTTTATTTACTTACTTAATTCACTTTATTTTAAAACAAGTGTTTGAATTGACAATCGAAACTTAATCTCTGAAGAAAATTATGCATGTCGCCACAGCGGCGCCAGTCGAGTGCAAAGGCTACATATTCGTTGCAGAAAATCGCAAAAAATTCTTAAAAACGCACCGTTAAGAATTTATAGAACTTATAGAATTTATATAAAAAAGTGCGTACCAGTCGTTTCGACCACTTCGCTGGTTCTAGCGTTAAAAACCTGCCTCAATAAAAACTGAAACCCAGCAACCGTCCAATAACTCACGAACGAGTACCGTTCCAAGTTCTCTGTTCAACCCCAAAACAACCACCCTCTCCAACAACCTGCGCCACAACTAAAAGCCTCCCTAAAACCATCCCAAAAACCATTTCTAAAACCATTCCTAAAACCATCCCCTAACGAAGATACACGAATCGGGAAACGGTTGTGCTCACAGTTCCCGTCTCTTTCATCGTTCTCCGATCATACTCCGGCCGACCGTATTCAGGTAAGTCTCGGAGATCCCGTTCCTTCTTTTTCACCGCGATTAAGGCGAGACGTACAAAAGAGGAGCCCGATGGTCTCTCGCCTTCGAGACGATCCCGAAATCGGTTGGACGGATTCTGATCGGCAGAAGCGAATGGAACGCGAGCAGAAAAGGGAACCAGACACGAGAGCGAAGGGGCCACGAGGCGAGCGGGGGCGAGACGACGCTTGGAAGCCAACAAAAACTTAACTAGAGCTCCACTTTGTAAGAGGAACCTCTCTAAAATCCTATGGTAAATGGCCGTGCAGCCGGTTTCGCCGTGAAAGGCACGGAGAAACATGGCCATTGTGGAGGAGCCTAGACCGATAGAAAATACGTGTCTACTTGCGCGAGCGGGGGTGGCCGTGGCGCGCAAGAGACGAATTTCTCGGAGAGGAAAAGAAAATTCGCTGCTCGCTGTTTTCTGTCCGGTCCGCTTGCCACCAACCCCTTTGGACGAAATACTGGCAGACTGGTTTTTTGAACGGTGAATGCACCCGTTCGTGCAGGTTTCTTCTTTTTTTTTTTCTTCGTTCTTTTATCGGTTTTTTTTGTTCCTTTTTTTTGTTTTTTTGGTTGGTTGGTTGTTGAATACAAGGTAGAAAGCTTGGGATCTTTAGGATCTTTATACGGGGAGCAAGGTCGTTTTGTGTTTTGGGGGAGAGTGAAACGAGGGATGGATTTTTGATAGGTGTTTCGCGATTTTTTTGGTGTCCGAGATGGGGAGGAACGTTTCGGAAGATGGTGGTGCGTTTGGTTTTAATTATCTGGTGATTTGGTTTGAGTTATTTAATGTAATTCAAAGAACGTCTGTAAATATACGGTGTCAGATGAAATTAGTACAACTTTGTGGTAATAATTGTTTTTGTGATCAATTTAGGAATTTGTTTGAGCATGAACAGATATACCATTTTTAATGATGTTTCAAATAAATATATAATATATATTAGGTTGTCCCAAAAGTTTCTTTCGTTTTATTAATAAGTAAGGGATGCATAATATTTTTATGCTTTACAATATATTATTATTTTATACAGGATTCGTTTTGTTCTATTTTTTTCATTCATCTCTCGATTAACAAAGAAGGGTAAATGTTTATTTAAACATTGCTAGACGAAACCATTGCGTGAAGGTAACGAAAGAAACTTTCGGGACAGCCTAATAATATATAATAAAATGTATTATATTTGTCAGCTAATAATAAAAAAAAAAACATGTGTGAATAATTGTTACCCTAAAGTTGACATAATTTTATCTAGTCCTGTTGTTCCATTTACCTGTACAAATAAACAAAAGCCACCCCCAGGAACGAAAATAAAATAAGCTACTTCGATAAAGTTGAAATTAAATCGAAATAAATGAAAAGAGAGAAAAAAGGACGAAAAAAGAAAGAACCAAAAACCGGAACGGTTCTCGCCGACAGTTTCAGAAGAAATATTCTAAGCTAACGATCCCATAACTCGCGCGAGGCATCCAGAAAGTGCAACAAGGCCCGATACCATTTAATCACCGAACCACGAGCGGAACGCATACTCGAGCAGCGTTTTTCTTCAGGCTGACCGACACACGAGGAATAAGAGAGACCAAAAGAGAAATGGGGGACAAAAAAAGGGAGCAGAGCTTGTGTGTAAGAGGAAGAACGAGACTAGAACGTAAAAAACAACATATTAGAAAGCTCTAATAGCTCGTGTATACCTGTACCAGGGAGACCTCGTAGGGAATTGTGGTGAACGGAGGATAAAAAAATTAGGTAGGCCACCTATGTCCTTTCTTTGTTGTACTCCAGCGCGTTTTACCATCAAAGGAGACACGAAGAATTGCTTGTAATTATTTTAATAACCAAGAATTTTTATTTTTAATAGAGTAATTTACTCATCGACTGAATTGGGACCATGTACGAAAATATCAATTTTTGTGCAAGTAAATTACTTGTAGAATAAAATTAGTGCGATATTGTCTGGTAATTTTATTGGGATCATTTACAAAAATATAAATTTTTGTAGGAAATTACTCATAAAATAAAATTAGTACAACATTGACTACTCACTGAATTGGGACCATTTGGAAAAATATAAATTTTTGCCAGAGAAAATTACTCGTAAAATAAAATTAGTACATTGACTACTCACTGAATTAGGACCATTTACAAAAATATAAATTTTTATAGGAAGAAATTACTCGTAAAATAAAATTAGTACATTGACTACTCACTGAATTAGGACCATTTACAAAAATATAAATTTTTCTAGGAAGAAATTACTCATAACATAAAATTAGTACAACATTCACTACTCACTGAATTAGGACCATTTACAAAAATATAAATTTTTCTAGAATAAAGTTACCAGTAGAATAAAATTAATAAAACATTAATTACTCACTGAATTAGGACCAAACAGAGAAATACAAATTTTTATAGAATAAAGTTACCAGTAGAATAAAATTAATAAAACATTAACTATTCACTGAATTAGAACCACACAGATAAATACAAATTTTTGTGGAATAAAATTACCAGTAGAATAAAATTGATAAAACAGTATGTACTCACTGAATTAGAACTATTCACAAAAATATAAATTTTTGTAAGAAAAAGTTACTCACAGAACAAAATTAGTACATTATCTACTCGTTCAACTGGGACCAATCACAAAAATACAAGACACTAAAAGTTCTTCCAAATCAATGAATAAATACTGCAAATATTTTACAAATTAATCACAAGAGAAAAAAAGTAACGAAAGAATTTTCAAATTTAGCAAAAAATAATTATTTGGTCGTTAAATTCAAGGGATGAGATTCGGCTTTGGTGTACTTCTTCCACGATACACATTAGACTCGAAACACTTTATTTCGCGAACCAGAGGAAAGAAGCAATTTAAGGGAAAAAAAAAAAAAAAAACACGAAAGGACGAGAACCTTTCGAGGATCAAGGTCCGAGGATTCATCCGAATTAAATTGGGACTTCGCTACTGCGATAGGCCTCTTCTGTCGAATCTACGACGCCACGAGAGACAAAAGAACGGGCAGATCGACTAATCTCCCTCTTCTTCTTCTTGCTCTCGTACAGGGGAGACGAGAAATTGAATCCTCCCATGGTTGAATTGAAAGTGCCGTGCGAAATGTGCTACCACGCGTCTGCGTGCCACCCCTCGTCACAATGCGCGATTGGATTTCAAAGGCATAAAGAATATCTTCTGATTGGATCGAATTTAATCCGAGTACAGCGAATCGACCGAATCGATCCCTTCCCTAACTTCGTCCACGCGTAGTTGGAGGTTTTTATGAATATTTACGAACCCGATTATTCTATCCAGGAAATCAACCCTTCTGTTCGAGGAACAACGATTTAGGAATTATAAAATCGTTTCATATTCGCGAAATTAATTCTTATTAATTATGGAAACAATTTTGGAGCAAGTATTTAGGTGCAGTGGATGTGAAAAATATTCACACACTCTGAATGTTGATATTATCATCCTTTTTTTTTTTGGTTTCTAACTTGAGTATTCATATTTTTATCTATTTTGTAATTTTTTATTTAACCACTGATATTTTTCTACTCTTCTTTTTCTGCTTTAAAATATCGATACCATCATTATTCTTTAGTTTCCAATTCAACCATTGATATTTTTCTGTTTTTTCTAATTTTCGACCTAATTATTGATACTATTTTTGTTTCTTAATTTTCCACTTAACTACTGATATCTTTCTCCTCTTCTAATTCTGCTTTTAAATATCGATATCATCATTATTCTTTAGTTTTTAATTTAACCATTGATATTTTTCTTCTTCTCTAATTTTCCACCTAATTATTGATACCATTCTTTTTTTTTAATTTCCAACTTAAATATTGATATTATTATTATTCTTTAGTTTCCAATTCAACCATTGATATTGTTCTCCTTTTCTAATCTTCTACCTAATTTTCTACTATTCTATTTTTTTTTAATTTCCCACTTAACTACCGATATTTTTCTCTTTACATAATTTTCCACCTAATTCCTAATACTTTCTTTCTCTCTTAATTTTCCAACTAAGTTTCACAACTTTTTCAATCACATATTAAACTCCACTCGAATAAATTAAAAAAATAGTATATCCACGTTATCATACCCCTAGATACACCAATAAAACACCTCCGGGCGATAAAATTACATTTAAACCCACCATCAACGGTTAAAAATAATAAAAAAAAAAAAAAAAAATACAATTCAGTTCCGCAATAAGCTTTTAAGTTCAAAGAAAACGCTTCAAGATGGCCCAAACCGAACAAAACTCCGACGAGCTTCCGTGTATCTTTCTGCACCCTCTCCCTTTCTTTATATCGTTATACTCGCACCGAGCTCCACTGTTTTTCTTGCTCTCATGTATCTGAGTGGCACCAAGAGTTTTTTCACCCTTTTTTTTTTCGACTGCTCCTCCACCACCCCTTATCGTCGGCGCAAATCCAAAGCACGTGATAAATTGGACCGCTGCCGAGCGAGGGTGGCGTTTCACGCGCGAATTAATCACCGCTCAACCGGTTCCTCGTCATGTGTCCGGAAAACTGCATACCGTGTAGTATGTAGATTAAGTAATACGAGAGCTTTTTTTTTTCCAGTCAAGTGAGAAATATTAGATAATGGTTACTATTAACCAAGAAAAAATTTCCATCGCCGACAATAATTATCGGAATCGTGAACAAAAATACAGAAAACATTTGTATTATTTATAACGATAGAAAGATTAATATTTCTGTATGATGTTAGATTCTAAATGATCTGAAAATTTTTTTATCATCACCTCCAAGTTGAATAACAGATACAATTTTTTTTTCCAATAATTTTCTAAATAAAAATTCTAATAATAAGAATTAATACTTTTCAATCGCATTAGATATGGGAAAACTTGAAAATACTTTCAATTACAATTTTAAATTCAATTCTAAAACTACACGACGATTAAAGTACACTTATTAGTATCCAAGAATTCAAAACGAAGAGTACCTATTAAACAAAGAAATATGTAACTAAATAGAATTTTGATAGAAAAATAATATTTTTAATATTTTTAACAGAAAAATCACCTGAAATCCTTGGAAAGCTAGATAAAGAATTTACAAATTCACACTATGGTAACTCTGATATTAAACGACGCACAAAACAGTCTCCTCGATAATTCTTCAAATAAAAATTTTAACCCGTTGTTTCTTATTAAAAAATTAGTCAATCTCTTCACAGCCAGAAATAAAAATCAACAAAACAAAAATAATTTCACTTAGCTCCATCGCAATTCTTGCTATCATACATAAATCAAAGAACCCCTAAGAAAATAAATTACCGCGCCAAAAGTATCAATAACTCCCGTAACGAGGTAACTCATCCTTCTCACTTTCAAAGGTTAACAATAATCGTCACAATTTATCCCTAATTATTTCACCATCCTCTTTCCCACAGAAAACAACATTCCTACACCAGAATAAACTGCTCGAACGAATTTCACCAACGGAGCAACACTCCTCGGTTCGCCTAACTATTATTCAACCGATCCTTAAAACCACATAAACCATCGGAAAACAATGAAGAGGAGGAATCTCTGGAAACCTCTGCAACTACAATAGGTGCAAACGATGGCCATATTTCTCGCTGTCACTTACCGGATGCACCGCGCGAAATCATGGCTCGAAGTAGAGACTAGATCGCGAGGACGAATAAAGAAAAAGAAAGAGCCACGAACTGGAAGAGGGACCGGAGGAAAGGGGTGGAAAAAAAATGAAGGAAAAAAGAATATAAAAAAAAAAGGAAAAAAAAAAAGAAAGAAAAATAAAAAGAAAACGGAGCCTCGAGCGAAGAGAGAGGAATAATAGAGCGAGGAGAAGAAAGGTTGACCGTGGATAGAGAAGGCAAGAAGAGAAGCCTAGAGTAATGGAGAACACGGGAAAAAGGGAACGTAGAAGCTAGAAAGAGGCCGTCTCTGCATTATTATGCCAACCGGTCATGAAACCGACTGTATTCTTACAATTTCAAGAAATGTGGAACGAAGAAATTGACGACAATTAGTTCCCCTCAGCCGCTACCGGTGGAATTAGTTTCCAAGATTCACGGTTTCGCCTAAGTTCTGGATCGTGTTACCGTGTTACGGCGAAACAGGTGCTTTGGGTGAGAAGTTTCAACCCTGGAACCGCGTTCTCGTTTCGCGGGAAAAAAGAATTCCTAATTTTGATAAATATATGTTTCTTAATGGTACGTCACCTTGGATTCTCTATGTTAAGATTCACTGTGTAAAGATTCACTATGTAAAGATTCACTATGTAAAGATTCTCTATCTAAAGAGAAGACGACGAAATGTCGTGGTTGGCTTCAATTGCCAAAAGTGCCAACGACGATACATCGTTGCGCGTGTAATAGCGCCTTATTGTTCGCATTGCGAGAAACTTTATCTCAAAATAAATTTGTAAATGATCTAATTTGATCGTAAACGATCTAATTTCGTTGCAAAAGAATTTAGAAACCGGTTTGGGTGTGACTTTTTACGCGTTGTGCGACCCAAGATCTTTGGAGAATGCCTGGACCGAGTGAGAGAGATTGAGAAACGAAAAGAGAGACAATGTTTGAATATACGCGTGCGTTAGAAAATTTGAATGAAAATTGAGAATGGACGGTCGAGAGTACAGTTAGAGAGTACTTAGCAGAGTACAGTCAGAGAGCGAGCTTGGGAGAGAGTGTAGAAGAGAGTGCATCAGAGATAGAATTGAAGAGTGCAATATTAGCATTAAAGATTTTGTTATATTTTACAATCGAGTAAGAGCATTTTGGAGAATGCCTGGACCGAGTGAGAGAGATTGAGAAGCGAAAAGAGGGACAATGTTAGAATATACGCGTGCGTTAGAAAATTTGAATGAAAATTGAGAATGGACGGTCGAGAGTACAAAGTCGAAGAGCGAGCTTGGATGAGAATGTAGAAGAGAGTGCATCAGAGATAGAATTGAAGAGTGCAATATCAACATTAAAGATTTTGTTATATTTTAGATAGATTTATAAATTCAGATAAATTTTAGTTGTACCAATCCAACATTCCTACAATAATTATACCAATAATCGAAGACGTTGGCACAAAAATCGGACAAGTCCACTTTCCAGCGTAATTATTCCTAAAATTTTGTTCATTTTTATACACCCTCCATTGCTTCATTAAATTTCTACAAATTAAAAAAATTCATAATTAACCCGCTTTCCCGCCAAACTTCTCGATTCGCGCAAACGTTAAAAAGTGAACTCGCGCTGTTTCGGAATTCATGGCTTCGATTCACAGGAATATTTGCTCGAAATGGAAGACTAACGACGGGATCATCAATCTTCTTCGGTAACCACGACATTCATGCACGCATTCCTGCGTGTTATGAGCCTAAGTCTCGGTGGGACAGGAACACAGACTAACCTAGCCCAACTAAACCATAGGGGTGGTGAGTAGCACGGACAGCGGAGAGACAGAGGGGATGAAAACTCGTCGGTGGCGGAGACTGAGGCGGGTCCAGGGGGGAATCATTGATTTTCGTGCATCGTATGGACGCAAACCCGTGAATACCCCGGAGATGATGGCCCGGGTCTTTGGATTTGCCTTGCAAAATCTTGCCGCCCGGTGAAACGTTGTCTATCCTCCAGAGGATGACCTTCGACTTTCGATTCGTTCACCTGACTCATCGTGGATCATCGTGGGTGTAAGTTGTTCGGACAGATTACGAGTAATTTGCGTGAGTTTAAAAATTGAGGGGTTGAAAATGTATACTGGCAAGATTGTAAAATATTTTTGAGACTGAACGTCTACGTTCATCAAATATCATCAATGTTACCCTGTTACCAATTTTACCACGCTACCTAAAATAGGCGAATAGATTATTTTACAGACACTACTGTACGAATTGAATTTTCCTGATACCAATAGAATTATTTTCAAATATGAATAGAATTTTCCTAATATCAATAGAATTATTTTCAAATATGAACAGAATTTTCCTAATACGAATAGAATTTTTTTAGTACGAATGGAATTTTCCCAGTACGAATAGAATTATTTTCAAATACGAATAGAATTTTCCTAATACGAATAGAATTTTTCTAATACGAATAGATTTTTTCTAGTATGAATAGAATTATTTCCAAATACGAATAGAATTTCCCTAATACGAATAGTATTTCCCTAATACGAACAGAATTATTTCCAAATACGAACACAATTTTCCTAATAATTAATTAACAAATATCGACCGTCTAATCGTCGAAACTTGGGACCTGCTCCATTGCTCCGATACCCAGAGGGTCGAACGGTAAACGGGTCAATACTCGGAATGCCCTATCCGCTTTAAGGAAAACCGCGTTAAGGGATGCGAAGAGGCTGAGCAAGCCCTGTATAGGCTCGCCGCTAAACGAGGGAGGATGTTCGCTCGATCGTGGCCACGGATACAGAAAAAAGCCGCATCGTCTTCCGCTTCGCGGAATATATGAACCCCTCGAACGGTGCTACCTCGAAGGAAAGAGGAATTTGAAATCTCCGATTAAAATTTCAACGCTCGAAAATTGGTCGATAATTATCAGAGTTGCTGATTAATTACAAATTTAAATAATTGGAACTACCACGACAGGAAAAAAAAAAACAAAAAGAAAGAAAGAAAAAAATTGAGTCAGCCCTAGAACGACGCACACCATAGGTTTTGTCCGGAAACGCGATGCTGCGTCGAATTGTAATTTCGCGTGCGTAAACCGCACATAGAGCGAGGAACATTACGCCGCGCGAAGAATAAGTTCCCGCGATGCCATCTGATACCGCGGCGCAATAAGCTTCCAACGCGCATTGTCTTGCTACCATATGTGCTCTGTCATGCATACGTGACAATGAAGCCCTACCTTTGCGGTCTGTCGAGAATTTTACGAGTACTGTCCGCCATTGTGTCCTCGATTGATCGAGGGACCGTGGTTTTGCTTTTTCGGATGTAATTTCTTTATTTATATTATTAGCGGTCTTAATAGTTCGTCGAGCGTTTGTGTTAGAGCTGTTTAGGTATTTCAAAAAATTTAGATACATTACTGAAGATTTAAAAAAAAAAAACTAGTGTTGGCTAGTTAGTCAGTTCACGTTCAATAATTTACTTTTAGAAACTGTTAATAATTTAAATGAATTTTCATGTTTTCATAACCAATAAGATATTTGGATAGAAAAAGTTCTATTAAGTTAAATTTTAATATAAAAGAACACATTTCATATCCGAAAACTTAAAACTGAATACAGTGTTTAAGATAGAGCTGTTTTGGTATTTTAAAAAAATTTAGCTAAATTACTGAAGATTAAAAAAAAAAACTAGTATTAAATAATTAGCCAATATTCACATTCAATAACCTGCTTTTGAAAACCGTCAATAATCCAGCTAAACTTTCCTATTTATCACAAGCAATACAGCATCCGAGTACAAAAAGATCCACAAAATAAAATTTTAAAGCAACAAAATACATTTCATATCCAAAAACAGAAAACTGAATACAGTGTTTAAGTTAGAGCTGTTTAGATATTTCAAAAAATGTAGCTAAATTACTGACAATTAAAAAAAGAAAACTAGTGTTAACTACTTAACCAATATTCACATTCAATAACCTGCTTTTGAAAACCGTCAATAATCCAGCTAAACTTTCCTATTTATCACAAGCAATACAGCATCCGAGTACAAAAAGATCCACAAAATAAAATTTTAACGCAACAAAATACATTTCATATCCAAAAACAGAAAACTGAATACAGTGTTTAAGTTAGAGCTGTTTAGATATTTCAAAAAATGTAGCTAAATTACTGACAATTAAAAAAAGAAAACTAGTGTTAACTACTTAACCAATATTCACATTCAATAACCTGCTTTTGAAAACCGTCAATAATCCAGCTAAACTTTCCTATTTATCACAAGCAATACAGCATCCGAGTACAAAAAGATCCACAAAATAAAATTTTAACGCAACAAAATACATTTCATATCCAAAAACCGAAAACAGAAAACAATGCAACGAAACAAAATATCGAGCCTGACTAAAAAAAAGTAAAAACTGAAACAGTCCGATACGAAATTGGTTGGAACCAAAGCGTTGAACGTGACTCTCCGACCGCAAAGGGTTAAGGCACGGACACCAGTGACGCAGATAGGGGCAAAGTTACTTCACCGAGTGCGCAACCAAGGTGCCCCAACTAGTACGGCACGCTATCATCGTCTATGCATCTCGCGGCCGGCTTGTACCGTTGTATTCGAGGCCTGCAGCCGGCCAGATACTCTCGGAGGAAAGGGTGACCGATAAAGACCGAGTAGGGGAACATTGCGATGGAAAGAAAGCAGAAACGGTAGGTAAAGAGAAACGGAGCAAGATAGAGGAACACAGGGACTGACAATGAGCAAGAGGAAGAGAGTGACAGAGAAAGGGACAACGAAGTGCTCTGAATGGAATAGCGAATCGACTTTGGAGGGAAATCCGTTCCCTCGGCTCCGCTGCCTGCTGCCAACTCCCACCTTTCTCGACGCCACGCTTGAATCTTGATTGTGTAACTGTCAGAACGTTTCCTCCTTGCGAAACGTGCGACGTATCGGCTACATCGTGAAGGAAAAGGGGAAGAGTAGAAGGAGTCCGCGTATAATGATAGAGGCAACGGTTGCTGCATTGCATAGTAGCACGAGGTTCGCGAGCCTTGGGCATGTTTCGCGTGCTGCTGTTAACACTGCAACTACCAAAGTGGTCAAAATGACCCGTTCGTAATTTTCTATAGAAATTTTATAAATTTATATTGCCATCTCAGAGGCAATTTTCCGTGATTTTTTGTTAAAAACGTAGATAAAGCTTTGCTTCCCTTGCACTGCGTATTTTTTTATACAACTTTCATTACGATTTTTTCGGTAGAAATAAGTATGCTTTAACCCTTTGCGGACTTATGATTTGATTCCTTGATGTCGAATTGTCGCCTCCACAGCGACTGTGAAGGTGATATCTGTTTTCTATTTTATTATATTTTCTGTCTAATTATTTATAATCTATTTCTATATAGAAATTATCATCCACCTGCCGCGAATCAGGCTCGAAAGAGTGCTCGTCCGCAAAGGGTTAATCGTCGGTAGTTCTGGTGTTAACGCTCCATCGCCGATGGACGAGCGGAGATTGCTTCTGGCTGAGATATTTTTATTTTGACAGTAACACCACCGACAATTGAAGCATACCGATTTTTATCGAGGATGTTGAGGTAGCAGATATTTGCGAAAAAATATTTAACCCTTTGCACTCGGCTGGCGCCGCTATGGCGACATGCATAATTTTCTTCGGAGATTATGTTTTCAATTTTCATCAATTCAAACGCTTCTTTTATCTTAAGATAAAAGTAAATTAACCAAATGAATAAGAAATCGTGAACATTCATAATTTTCTTTTTTTCTTTCCAAAAGTTTTGGAAACTTAAAAAAGTCTTCGAGTGCAAATGGTTAACACTCTATGGGAAAAATTAATTTTCTTTAGTTATCGCTGCACTATTAAATTTTATTAATGTATAAAATTCTTCGAGTGCAAAGGGTTAACCCTCTATGGGAAAAATTAATTTTCTTTAGTTATCGCTGCACTATTAAATTTGATTACTGTATTACTCTAATGACACTACGATCCATCTACGGTAATTATTAGTTTAAACATTTTCAAATCAAAGCGAAAAACTGTAATCAATCGTCATTTCCAATAAGCAGACAAAATTCGGGCTATAGAGGGTTAACGTAAAAGAAATTAAAAAAATTTTTATTTATTTTAAAATCACGAAAAATACTGGGAGATGCATGGTTAAGAATTTATAGAATCTTTGGTAAAAATAAGGAACTGGTAAATTGACAGTCTTGGTAGAATTTAATTTTGGAACTTATATGGTGACTTAAATTTAGAATAAAAAAAAAGAAACGGTGTTTCGAGCTTACTGTCTTACATCTGATTTATAAAAGATAGAGATAACGTCTACGACATTCCCGTTACTCGCTAAAGGATCTTAAATTATGCTGTCTTTCTAAGATCGTATTGAAAGATTGGTCCGATAAATACTTAAAAAGTGAGAAGTGTCTCGTGAGTTATAGACAGGAATTTATATCTTCGATCGAGTCAACGTAATGTTTCTAAGCTTCGAAAGATATTTTCAAAAAATAAAATATATATATATATTCGTAAGAAGCTTAGACTACTCACTCATACGACAGCTCTAAATGGTACACTGATACGCCATGTTGTAAATCACTTACCTGAAACATAACAAAAACGATTAATTAATAAAATAATACTTTCTCTTTTTTAACACATAGCCAACCGAACGAGGAGATCTTCTAGTTTTGAAATAAATCGTTGCGTGACTTAACTGGGAGATATTTCGTCCTTTCTTCGGTGAAGCGCAATTTATCATTCTGTTTCTTATTTCTGTTTTGTTATTTAATGGTATTGAGTTCTAGTTGTACAGTTATTCGTGGCAAGCGCGGTTGACTCAGCGATAAGTGCAAAATTTTATTCATGTAAAATATTAGTAAATGCTAATATAAAATATTAATAAATATCAATATAAAACATTAATGAATATTAATATAAAACATTGATAAATACTAATATAAAATATTAATAAATACTACTATAAAATATTAATAAATATTAATATCAAACATTAATGAATACTAATATAAAATATTAATAATTACTACTATGAAATATTAATAAATATTAATATCAAACATTAATAAATACTAGTATAAAACATTGATAAATACAAATATAAAATATTAATAAATATTAATATTCCCTATATTCGAAACCTTTCCCATATCAGGCAACTTTTCTCTATAATTTATGTAAAAACTTTAACCAAAGATGGAACTCCGTTCGCCACTGGAACCAAAAAATTCTCGTAAAAAGCATGCGCCTGCGGAATACGCGCGCATCACCGAAGAAAAGAGCCGATAATAATTCCGATCAAATTCTGAAAGCCGACCGAGGCGGGCGCACACAAAAATAACTCGGCGTGGAACGGTCGTTCGATAAACGCACATGTTCCAGGAGCATTGTACTCGAGCGCATATAGAATGTAAACTCAGGTTGAATAATTCTATTGTGAGTGATTTCCGTCGAAAGTCTCTTTCTCCCTCGGTCTCGATATCAGTATTCTTTATTTCTGCTCCCCTTTTCGAAAGGGCATTTTTCACAGCGAAGGTTCGTTCTCTGGCTGTTGGTTGTCGAAGGGTTTTCAGATATATTGAAATTTGCAGGGGAAAAAGTAGAATCGGAATACAATGTACATTGAGGGTATACACGTGCACGTGTTTGTAATTTTTATGGAATTTAAAAGTGGTTGCGTGGGAAATTGTAACAACTTTTTTTCTAGTAATTTCACAGCACAATATTCCTAGATTACAGTAGAATTATACCAGAATTTATGTTTATTAAATTCCATATCATATTTAAAGAAAGAACGAGTTGAAATTGTCGCAAAATAAATTGATACGAAATAAAATCGATATAAAAAAATTTTCGTATTATTTTCTACAAAAATTCTATAAAAATTCTAATTCAATTTTTATGGAATTTAAAAGTGGTTGCGTGGGGAATTGTAACAAACTTTTTCTAATAATTTTACAGTACTACAATATTCCTAGATTATAACAGAATTATACCAGAATTTATGTTTATTAAATTCTATATCATATTTAAAGAAAGAACGAGTTGAAATTGCAAAATAAATTCATACGAAATAAAATCGATATCAAAAATTTTCATATTACTTTCTACATAAATATAAAAATTCAAAATAATTATGAATAAATTAAAAAAAAAGAAGACAATTAAACCTAATTTTCCTATAATCTTCAGACTATTAAAATAAATAAAAGTCGCCAATTTATTCCTCCTTCTATTATATTCCGAACTGCATTACCCAATTACGTTTCTTTAATTTAATTATAAATATAATTACATTATAGCGTATCGATATAATTATTTTCCAACCTTTTCCGCGCGTTTCGTTACTCACCGAGCGCGTGAAAAAATGTTTATTACATCTGTGAAGAAAGATTGTCATAAAGTTAACACGCGTTCTTACGAACAGTAAGAACGGTAACACAATTAAATTCCATCCATCGCTACGGATACTCCCGTTTCTACGACCAAAAAATATCCTCAGCCTGTCGCACCGCCCCCCGGAAGCCGAGCGTCAAGTGGCGGGCGGTTTAAAAGCTGGCGCGCAAATGAAACGCAATTACCGATATTAGCGGGATCGGTAAACGCTACGAGAAGTGCCATTAGCCGGTGTAATATTTGTCTTTCGTCGAAAGGCTTGGTTAAAAAGCGCTCGAGAGGGTAGTCTGAAAGAATGTCGCTCGTTTATGCTTCTCTTTGTACCGTATACCGAACACGGCCCCTCTACCAGACCAAGCAGTCCCGGTTATTGGAAGCAATTCGACAAAAGTGCTGCTCAAGGCGTACGCAAAAAGCGTTTTCATGTCAGTTTAAGATCGGTACAGTGTAGCGTACCATAGTAGTGTTTGAGGATCATACACTGCCGACAGAAAAATTGGAATTAAGTATGACTCTTAAAGAATAAGTCGAGAGAAGAAAAAAAAAAGAAAAAAAAGAAAAAAGAAAAAATGTGCAAAGTGGTCATTTGCGGCTGATTTTCTATCTCGTTTCTTGTAAAGCACTAAAATTATAGCCAGAGACCGGTGTGGTGTGTAAACAAGGCGTTAATTTTTGCTAATATCGAATAGCGGCTTGTGACTTATATCTCTTTGCGGCACGGGAAATTAATAAATTAATAAAAAAAGATAATTAAAAAATAAATTTAGATAATAAAACAAACCCGTGTTGCATAGAAATTTGATAATGTTTTAAATGAAACAAAATTGGTATATCTTTACTGATAAAGGAATCGCGTAACGTAAAAACATAAAAAAATAATAGTAATTCAATTGAATTTGTTGTTACAGGATTGGACTTAAATAGTCCCACCGTGCCACATGGGTTCATGAATGGTACTTATTAAAGCACGTTCTTTTCCCTAAATCAAGGCGGGACTAAAAATGTCAAAAATCAAAAAGGTGGGACACTTTTAGTCCCAGCGTGCCCCAAAGAGATATATCAAATATATTTTTCAAGATGTACTAATTCTTAAAAAAAAAAAAAAATTAGATAAATAAATAAATAAAGGTGATCTAACCCTCCCCAATTTACCCTAACTTAACCCATTTGCATCGCGACTTAAATTGCAGAGACTCTCACTTATCACCGAAGCCTAAACGATTGATCGTTTATAACTCGACCCGATTTTAATATTTGCTATTCTTTATTAACACTAACTGATTACGACGATATATCATAGTACAAAGGATAACATATACTAATAAATATAAAATTCTTAGCGCAAATATTTTTATTCAACGGTATGANTCCCCAATTTACCCTAACTTAACCCATTTGCATCGCGACTTAAATTGCAGAGACTCTCACTTATCACCGAAGCCTAAACGATTGATCGTTTATAACTCGACCCGATTTTAATATTTGCTATTCTTTATTAACACTAACTGATTACGACGATATATCATAGTACAAAGGATAACATATACTAATAAATATAAAATTCTTAGCGCAAATATTTTTATTCAACGGTATGATGTCGCTGTCGGCGGATTATTCCTCGTTTGGTGACACAGAGAAGATATTACTCGCGGAATATTCCGCTTCGTCATGCAAACGAGTTAACCCTCTATAGCCCGAATTTTGTCTGCTTATTGGAGAAAAAATTAGGATCAATTACAGTTTTTCGCTTTGATTTGAAAATATTTAAACTAATAATTACCGTAGATGGATCGTGGTGTAATACAGTAATCACATTTAATAGTGTAGTGATAACTTTTAAAAGAAATTCAGAATATTTAAAAAGAATATTTAAAAAAGATTAAATTTTTTTTAAATATAGATACATAAGTTTGTAACTTTTAAGTCGCACGGTCCCATAGAGGGTTAAATTGCAACAAAGTAACGCGAAAGATCTTGCAAATTAGCCATCAATCGAATTCTTCCAAGAATTTTATCTTTTTCTTTTTTTTATAATTTTCGTCACGTTTCGGTTAATGCATACGAAATCGCCAATTTACGTAATTCATAAAAATAAGAAGAATTAATTTCTATTCAAATTTATGCATCGATGCAATATTATACGCGTTGCAAGCGTTTCATGGACCGTGTGCCGTGATAATTATTTTAATTCCAGCCTGACCGTCGCGTCAGATCCATGACTTGGTTGCATAATTACAAACCATCCGGTCGTCGAGCAGTATAATCTCGCTGACATTGTAAACGGACCGGCTGACAAGGTCAGAGAGCTGTTCTTGATTTAAACTTAGCACAGGTCTTCTTCTTCTTTCTCTAAATAGACCGAGGAACACGCTTACGTGATCGATTAGAGGGAGTAACTCATCTGCTCGACCACTTCGTTCCTTTCAAGCGAGCAGATAATTCTGTTCAACCCTCGCTAACAGCAATTTTATTCTCTCATCGGGAAACCAATTACGACAGATTCCAGCGGTCTCGCTTTGATTTGAAAATTTTTTATCAATCGATAATCGAATCAGCCCCCGCGTTTTACGAATCTATCAATCCTTCGCGGACGAGCGTTCTTTCGACCCTGATTCGTGGCAAGTTGAGAACAATTTCAATATGGGGCAAAATTATAAATTAAGTATCTAAACAGTTAGGCAGAAAATAAAATAGAAAACGGGCAAATAGTCGATGAAACTTGGCAATGGCGTCTCCTATTTGTTTTTCGCTGTAGAGGCGACGATTCGACTTACAAGGAAACATATCGAACTGTCCGTCTCCGATTTTTATGAAACTTGGTGGATATATTAAGCAGGTGAGAATAAAGGGCGTGTATTTTTTTATAGCTGCCCAAACGCAAGTTTAGAGGGTGAAATCAGCCGTTGAAGTTTCAGCAGAAAAATACTATCTCGAAAACTATCATGGATATAAGAAAACTTTTTAGGGAAAAGTTTCATGGTTTCTTGACGCCAGATTTACGGAACCCGTCGATTTGAGGCAACTCAGATTTCGATGCTTAAATTTAACAATCATGTAAAATGTAAACTGAAAATAAAATTTACATATAAAAAATATACTAAATAAACCTTTGCTAATAGAAATCCTATTATTCAAAATAAATGAATGATACTATAAAAAATTTGTATTTCAATGTACCCATCGAAATGATCCAATGGATGCCCGTAAACCTAGCGTTAAAGTAAACCAAACAGTGGTCGCAAATTTTGTAAGAAAGTAATTTGTTTGTGACAAAAAAATTGATTGCTACATTATTTTAAGAGATACAAAAATTTACATAA
>SMSQ01006680.1:34406-51911 GCA_019453375.1 Ctenoplectra terminalis
CAGAAAATAAAATAGAAAACGGACAAATAGTCGATGAAACTTGGCAATGGCGTCTCCTATTTGTTTTTCGCTGTAGTGGCGACGATTCGACTTACAAGGAAACATATCGAACTGTCCGTCTCCGATTTTTATGAAACTTGGTGGATATATTAAGCAGGTGAGAATAAACGGCGTGTATTTTTTTATAGCTGCCCAAACGCAAGTTTAGAGGGTGAAATCAGCCGTTGAAGTTTCAGCAGAAAAATACTATCTCGAAAACTATCATGGATATAAGAAAACTTTTTAGGGAAAAGTTTCATGGTTTCTTGACGCCAGATTTACGGAACCCGTCGATTTGAGGCAACTCAGATTTCGATGCTTAAATTTAACAATCATGTAAAATGTAAACTGAAAATAAAATTTACATATAAAAAATATACTAAATAAACCTTTGCTAATAGAAATCCTATTATTCAAAATAAATGAATGATACTATAAAAAATTTGTATTTCAATGTACCCATCGAAATGATCCAATGGATGCCCGTAAACCTAGCGTTAAAGTAAACCAAACAGTGGTCGCAAATTTTGTAAGAAAGTAATTTGTTTGTGACAAAAAAATTGATTGCTACATTATTTTAAGAGATACAAAAATTTACATAACGACAAAGAGGATCCGAAATTTCTTTCTGAATCTATTAATATATAATATGATAGATTTGCCTCCTACAGTTTTATAATTTTTCTTATAATACGCAAACCGTGCGAATGTGATATATTATGTTTTATGTTTTACAATATATTATTATTTTTTATTATTATTATTACAGGATTCATTTTACTCTATTTTTTCCTTCCATCTCTCGTTCAACAAATAAGACTGAATGTTTATTTAAACACTGCTGGACGAAACTACCGTGTAAAGATGACGAAAGAAACTTTCGGGACGACCTGATATTTGTTTAAAACATGAAGTTTTTCTCTGAGATACTAATGTAGTAAATTAAAAAAAATTAATCTCGATTGTGTAACTATTTCCGAGGAGGGTGTGAGGGTTGATCGTGGTGATCGCTTTGGTTTCTCTGTGTGACCCAATTATCGGTAGAAATAAAATTAAAAAAATACAACCGTATCTATGAATTTAGAATCGTTTTATCAGAATTAATTAATTTTTACTGGTCGACAAATTGGATTAATTAAGATTTTCAAAGTATTTGTATTTATATATATTTTCTTTTCTTCTATTTTTTTTTAATGACTCTGAATAAGCTGTTGACCCGCGATAAAGGTGATTTATGAAACAATTAAACCCAATTTTCCTATAATTTTCATGATATTCGAATCACAAGAGGGTACCAATTTACCTCTTTTTATATATTTCTTTACAGTGGTGATTCTGAATAAGTTGTTGACTAGCAATGAGATTCGTTTATTATTTTTACCGTAATTTGTACGCGAAACGTGTAATTACCATTTGGTTGCAAAACGAGCGAGCACCTATTCAAATGGAAGCACGCTGAGACCTTGATTAACCGGGGTTCGAGTTTTTCAATTAGCCGAGTTCCTGTTATTCGAGGTTTCCATTAACCGATGCACCAGGAATATATGGGGTGATTCGAGTGAATGGAACCGTTTCAATGTTCCCGCGAACATTGGTATTAATTGACTAATTGACGTTAATATCGAATGAATGGTGGTTATAAAAAAAAAAAAAAAAAGATACATAGTATACCATTCTTTTTTCAAGATTCATACAATTTTTACGATTCAAAAGCATGTTTCTATATAATATTTTTCTGTGTTATAAAAATTGTATAAAAAAGCATGAATTATTTTGTAAATTTAATGTTAACAAGGTAGAACAATTATTAAAGGAAGAAAAAAATTAAATTAAAAAGTTTCTAAAGGAAGAAAAAAATTAAATTAAAAAAGATACAACTTGGTGTACCATTNCATAAAAAATATACTAAATAAACCTTTGCTAATAGAAATCCTATTATTCAAAATAAATTAATGACACTATAAAAAATTTGTATTTCAATGTACCCATCGAAATGATCCAATGGATGCCCGTAAACCTAGCGTTAAAGTAAACCAAACAGTGGTCGCAAATTTTGTAAGAAAGTAATTTGTTTGTGACAAAAAAATTGATTGCTACATTATTTTAAGAGATACAAAAATTTACATAACGACAAAGAGGATCCGAAATTTCTTTCTGAATCTATTAATATATAATATGATAGATTTGCCTCCTACAGTTTTATAATTTTTCTTATAATACGCAAACCGTGCGAATGTGATATATTATGTTTTATGTTTTACAATATATTATTATTTTTTATTATTATTATTACAGGATTCATTTTACTCTATTTTTTCCTTCCATCTCTCGTTCAACAAATAAGACTGAATGTTTATTTAAACACTGCTGGACGAAACTACCGTGTAAAGATGACGAAAGAAACTTTCGGGACGACCTGATATTTGTTTAAAACATGAAGTTTTTCTCTGAGATACTAATGTAGTAAATTAAAAAAAATTAATCTCGATTGTGTAACTATTTCCGAGGAGGGTGAGAAGGTTGATCGTGGTGATCGCTTTGGTTTCTCTGTGTGACCCAATTATCGGTAGAAATAAAATTAAAAAAATACAACCGTATCTATTAATTTAGAATCGTTTTATCAGAATTAATTAATTCTTACTGGTCGACAAATTGGATTAATTAAGATTTTCAAAGTATTTGTATTTATATATATTTTCTTTTCTTCTATTTTTTTTTAATGACTCTGAATAAGCTGTTGACCCGCGATAAAGGTGATTTATGAAACAATTAAACCCAATTTTCCTATAATTTTCATGATATTCGAATCACAAGAGGGTACCAATTTACCTCTTTTTATATATTTCTTTACAGTGGTGATTCTGAATAAGTTGTTGACTAGCAATGAGATTCGTTTATTATTTTTACCGTAATTTGTACGCGAAACGTGTAATTACCATTTGGTTGCAAAACGAGCGAGCACCTATTCAAATGGAAGCACGCTGAGACCTTGATTAACCGGGGTTCGAGTTTTTCAATTAGCCGAGTTCCTGTTATTCGAGGTTTCCATTAACCGATGCACCAGGAATATATGGGGTGATTCGAGTGAATGGAACCGTTTCAATGTTCCCGCGAACATTGGTATTAATTGACTAATTGACGTTAATATCGAATGAATGGTGGTTATAAAAAAAAAAAAAGAAATAGATACATAGTATACCATTCTTTTTTCAAGATTCATACAATTTTTACGATTCAAAAGCATGTTTCTATATAATATTTTTCTGTGTTATAAAAATTGTATAAAAAAGCATGAATTATTTTGTAAATTTAATGTTAACAAGGTAGAACAATTATTAAAGGAAGAAAAAAATTAAATTAAAAAGTTTCTAAAGGAAGAAAAAAATTAAATTAAAAAAGATACAACTTGGTGTACCATTTCTCTTCATGATTTATAATTTTTATAATTTAAAAGCATGTTTGATTCTTCCTATATAATATTTTTCTGTGTTATAAAAATTGTATAAAAAAGCAAGAATTATTTTGTAAATTTAATGTTAACAAGGTAGAACAATTAGTAACGTTTCTAAAGAAAGAAAAATTAAATTAAAAAAGATACAACTTGGTGTACCATTTCTCTTCACGATTTATAATTTTTATAATTTAAAAGCACGTTTGATTCTTCCTATATAATATTTTTCTGTGTTATAAAAATTGTATGAAGGAACAAGAAATATTTTGTAAATTTAATGTTAATAAGATTGAACAGCTACAAACATTTCTAAAAAAAAGAAAAAGAAAATTAAAAAAGATACAATGTTGTATAATATTTCATTTCTTTGCAAATTTTCATGGCATACATATTTATAGGATTATCGAAATGGTTCCAATCATATGGTTCACCCTATATAATATAATGTTCACAGGCTGTTCCAGCACGCGGTCATGTAATTCAAATGAATCTTCCTCTTTTCAAGAGTGTCAACGCTTTGCATAATAAATACTTCAAGTGTGAAATCAAAGCTGCATGATTTATGTATCGAATGAATCATACATGCACCATCTTTCAAAAATATCAAGACACTTGCTTGTTTTTTTTTTATATGTAATTTAAATTATGAATAAAAGACAAGCAACGATTTTAATATTTATTATTATTCCAGCTATGTATAGAAAAGTAATAAAGTAAAAGATAAAATTAATTTCTGTGTATAAATTGCTTGACTAATATAAAGTAAAAAAAATAAAAGAAATAAAAATGTTTCTGCACCGTGTAATAATATTTAATTAATTAAAACCCTGTCTGGTTGCAAATTCCACGAAATATAAATAAATCAGAGTAACCGTAGCCGAAATAAGAAACACTTGGCTTTGATCGACATTTGCCCCATTTTCCACTCCAGATTCCTAATTTAATTAGTGAATTTATTTAAATCTGAAATAGGTCGTCTCAGTTTCCAGTTTTAAATATTCTAGTTTCTATATAAATTGGTACTCGAATTAACGGAGCTGCGATAAACTGAGATAATACTTAATATATAGTACAAAAATTCTCAAATGATTATCCGAGTTCCTCGAGTATTATTATCACAATTTAATCGAACTTGGAACGATAACGAATTATTGGGCGAAAATTCTACTTTTTTCTCCGTAAAATAAGCGTGAAACGTCCAAAAACTCCAATAATTGTCGAACATAAATCTATTGCAATAACTTTTACTATAAATAAATTATTCCGTGGCATAAAAATAATATAATAATATACAATTTATTTAAAAAACGAAAAAAGAATTGTAGACATGCGAACACACGAATTTAAAGTCACAAAGTATTGTGCAAAAACAAAACTACCCCTTGGTTAGACATTCTTACTAAACCCAATTGTACGCCGATAAAATAAAATATTACGATAATACGCAAATTAAAAAATATTGAAAGAAGATAAAAAATACAGATACACGAATATACAACTTCAGACTCAGACAGTATTATAAAAAAAAACTACACCTCGGTAAGTTATACTTACTAAATACAATACCACACCGATACAATAAAATACCCCAGATACGCTAAAATAGCAAACAACCAAAATTAACTTAAAAAGAATGAAAAAAAGAAAAAAAGAAAAAAAAATACAGATACACAAATTCCCAACATCAAAGTTACACGGTGTTACACAGGGTTAAACTACCCCTCTCTGTTCCCCTCCAAGCGCCAAAAGCAATCTCAGCCAATGCACATCTTATGCCCCACAAGTACAACAAAGAAACCTTCACGGTAGCTCGCAAACGATTGAAGCACATCCTCGACCGTGTTACCCCACCAAAAACCTCCTATACGTTTACACAGAACCAACTGGCCGTGGAGCTCGTTCCCACGTGGTCGAGCGGGCCCATTAAAGGCATCTCGAGATCAATTAAACAAATAATGCTCGCCAACTTCCTCGACGTCGCCGTTTAACGTCGAATTCTCAAAGAACGTTCGCCACGCACGGATCTTCCAACACACGTTTGCCACCGTGTACGCTAACCATACAACGGACAAAGAAAGGGAAAAGCGGAAGGGAGAGTCGTTAATCGGTTGGGGTTCGATCCACAGAGCCCCGGCTCGGGCATCTGGCAACTTGGAATATCCACCGGCAGCCCTTCCGCGCCTCTTTTTCAGACTGTCAGCTTTGGCAGGAAGGGTTGCGCCGAGAGGTCTGAGTACACACACGGCAAGGGAACAGGGCGAGCTACCCTTCTTCTCCGCCCTTGTCTGAACGCGCGCTCGCAAAACTACCCCCGTGCGCCTCTTCTTTTTCCACGATCGAGCAAGCGTACATCGAGGCGAACAGCAGATTATCTAGACGCCTCAATTTTCTAGGGTCGTTTCTATGCGTGGTTGAAAATGACGGCGAAAGGAGAGAATTTAAGGTTGATTTTTTTTTGTTTTTTTTTTTTTTGTTTCGTTAGGATTCACCGAGAATATGTGCATACCCCCGCAACGCGTAAGATCGAAAAAGACCAGCTGCAAGGTCTTTTTTGACCTGTGCTTTATCGCACTCTCTGCTGACCAGCCAGAGGATTCCCGAGGACTAGTCAGTCTGTTTTGGCCGCCAGCACTCCCAGGTCGAAGACCGGCACCGTTTTAACGTTACAGTTTTTCCAATTGCAATAGTATTTTTATATTTCTCTTTTCTACTGAACAAAATCTATTTCCCGGGATACGTTTTTCCACCTACGATTTTATTAAGAATAAAACAGTTTCCACAGCAAACGCTGTTTTACCGTTTTAATAAATATTCCAACGTGTTCTTTTTTCTTCTTCTTTTTTGGGTTGGTTCTTATTTTTGGCAAGCATAGAACGGGGGACTTTGAAGAGACGGTTTTGATACAGGACGGTGTAAAAATTAGATCCGCGGAGTTGGAGATCTTGGTGCGAAAATTGCGTAAGTTCAGTTTTTATAGCTTTGTGTATTTTTATAGATGGTTGATTCAATTTTCTGCAAGTTAAAAGTAGGCGGAGTTAGCAGGTTTTTGAACTGAGATTTTTATGTTTCTATCGCCGGAGTCGGGGTCAGAGAGGGAAGAAAGTGTGCTGACTGACTTTGAAATTTATGAGTTTTGAATCCGGGATAAGTCGCGGTCACCTAAAGAGCGGTGAAGCGAGTGGCGGTAAAAGAGACAAAAAATGAATCGATATAGGAAACTGAGCTAACTTGGTTAAACAAATATTTATTAAACGCGTGCCAACGAGAAATATGTATTAATCCCGTCAAACAGAAGAGAACGTTAATCCATTGACTGCAAACTACGAGATATCTCGTAATGTGTGCTGCAATTTTAAATCAATTACAAATGATCATTTCAGTTAAGAATTATTAGTATTTTTTTTTTCAATAAAAGTTACTGTAAATGCCATCACAATATTATATCGGTAACTCAATATTATTATATTTTGTAAAACTTAATGTAGTCTTTAAAATAAAACCTTGATACACAGAGAAAGACGCTCTAAATATCGCTGCCAGTCGATTAATCTCTTATCCACCAACCAAAAATGCTCGAATTAAAAAAATTACCCGAACAGTAAATTAATATTGACCCCGTTGACCGTAGAAAATTTTCCCGGGCAAATCCAAACCACCAACAATGCCCGTACAAAATATCTCTAAATGTGTGTTGCAATTTTAGATCAATTACAAATGGCCATTTGAGTTAAGAATTATTACTGTTTTTTTTTCAATAAAAATTACTAAGTAACTCAATATTATTATATTTTGTAAAACTTAATGTATTCTCTAAAATAAAACCTTGGCACCCAGAGCAAGACGCTCTAAATATCCCTGCCAGTCGATTAATCTCTTATCCACCAACCAAAAATGTTCGAATTAAAAAAATTACCCGAACAGTAAATTAATATTGACCCCGTTGACCGTACAAAATTTTCCCGGGCAAATCCAAACCACCAACAACGCCCGTTCAATTTTCAAAAGTAAAAATTCTGATTCCCTCTGTCCTCCTTCCATTCAAACGAGAACAGGATCCCTGAATGCGACGTTCCCGGTATTATTCAAGGTGTACGTGCCAGTACCATCAGTTTTGATCGTGGGCTGCGAAAGAGAGCGAACGAAAGAAGAGAGAGTGAAAAAAGAAAAAAAATATATATATCCATAGGCGGTCGCTCGTCATCCGCGTACTCGTTCCTCAGTCGAACGAACAATAGATTCTCGCGTGTATACACGCGTGCATCGTGAAGGGTTTTTTTTCGGTGAGCGTTTTGCATGCACACACGATTCGATCCTTTGTGTCAGCGGACAAGTGTACGTGTCCACACGGTGTGCACACGTGAGCATCGGTGTTTCTAACAGAGAAGTACACTCGAGAGGGAATGAAGGAAGGAAGGATACACCCAGAAGCTGTGTGTTCCCTTTTTTTTTTTTTTTTCTTTCTTTTTTCCCTTCTGTTTCGCGTTAGGAGTGTCGCGTTGTCGGATGGACCGTATTGTCCGCGTGATTGTGCGCGAAATTTTTAAGTAGCTAACAGAGGAGAGGAGTAATTATGGCGATTCGTGGAACTCTGACAGAGAGACGGTGTACTTGATGGAAATTGTGTGCTGTGATCGTAAAATTCGGAGCTGCAGAGTCGGTGGTAAAAAATTTCGATTCTGACTCGAATCTTGGATCCGAGGTTTATTTGCCTGTGATTGTTGCAATTGTGGTGGATTATTGTGTGTATTATGGTGGTCGGTGTTTTTCGTTATCAACCCTCTATAGCCCGAATTTTGTNCAAAATTTTCCCGGGCAAATCCAAACCACCAACAACGCCCGTTCAATTTTCAAAAGTAAAAATTCTGATTCCCTCTGTCCTCCTTCCATTCAAACGAGAACAGGATCCCTGAATGCGACGTTCCCGGTATTATTCAAGGTGTACGTGCCAGTACCATCAGTTTTGATCGTGGGCTGCGAAAGAGAGCGAACGAAAGAAGAGAGAGTGAAAAAAGAAAAAAAATATATATATCCATAGGCGGTCGCTCGTCATCCGCGTACTCGTTCCTCAGTCGAACGAACAATAGATTCTCGCGTGTATACACGCGTGCATCGTGAAGGGTTTTTTTTCGGTGAGCGTTTTGCATGCACACACGATTCGATCCTTTGTGTCAGCGGACAAGTGTACGTGTCCACACGGTGTGCACACGTGAGCATCGGTGTTTCTAACAGAGAAGTACACTCGAGAGGGAATGAAGGAAGGAAGGATACACCCAGAAGCTGTGTGTTCCCTTTTTTTTTTTTTTTTTTCTTTCTTTTTTCCCTTCTGTTTCGCGTTAGGAGTGTCGCGTTGTCGGATGGACCGTATTGTCCGCGTGATTGTGCGCGAAATTTTTAAGTAGCTAACAGAGGAGAGGAGTAATTATGGCGATTCGTGGAACTCTGACAGAGAGACGGTGTACTTGATGGAAATTGTGTGCTGTGATCGTAAAATTCGGAGCTGCAGAGTCGGTGGTAAAAAATTTCGATTCTGACTCGAATCTTGGATCCGAGGTTTATTTGCCTGTGATTGTTGCAATTGTGGTGGATTATTGTGTGTATTATGGTGGTCGGTGTTTTTCGTTATCAACCCTCTATAGCCCGAATTTTGTCTGTTTATTGGAGAAAAAATTAGGATTGATTAAAGTTTTTCACTTTTATTTGAAAATTTTTTAATTAATGATTGCTATGGAAGGATCGTAGTATCGCTGCAGTAATACGGTAATTAAATTTAATAGTGCAGTGATAAGTGAGTAAAATTAATTTTTTAAAATATAGATACATCAGTTTGTAACTTTTAAGTCACATGGTACCATAGAGGGTTAATATGTAAAATTGGGTGAAAATATATTTTGTTTGATAGGAAGGTAACTACATATTTGGAGAAAAATTGTATGTTGAAATAAATTAATGTAGAACTACTATAAATAATTTTTATCTGCATCTTCACAAAAAAATTGTACGTTGAAATAAATTAATGTAGAACTACTTTAATTTAATTTAAAATAATTTTCAACTACATATCCAGAGAAAAAAAAATCAGACAAAAATCATACCTAGAAATAAATTAATATACAATTCCTTCTAAACAATTTTCAATTACCTATTAAAAAAAAAAAAAATAACATATTGAAATAAATTAATGTACAACTACTTTAAAATAATTTTCAACCACGTATGCAGAGAAAAAAAAATTCAGACAAAAATCATACCTAGAAATAAATTAATATACAATTCCTTCTAAACAATTTTCAACTACCTATTAAAAAAAAAAATTGTACTTTGAAACAAACTAATGGTATAATTATTTCAAAATAATTTTTAGCCAAATAACACGATGTGTTATTTAAATAATCATTTTTAAAATATCTCATTTAAATAATACCCAACTCTGTCACAAAGTACTCATACACACATAATCCTGAAAAAGTCAAACAACCACTAATCCGTGCTCGCCAATGTCCAAAAGTTCCCCAACCCTCCCCAAAGCGTTCTTTCTGTTCCGATATACGCTTCGATCGCGACGAGGCAGGCGCAAATATCGTGGGCGTTAATCGCGGTGAAACGCTTCAAGACCTACGCATACTTGTTTTGACAGCTGTAACGTGATCTTTATTGGTGCGCGTGTATCGACTACGCTGTTCTAACGTAACAAGGACTATACAAGGTGTATCAGAACCACGGGTCAATCGAGTAGGATATAATAGGGGATGATCAAAGGAATATTTCTGTATAAGTCTGATAGACTCGTCTTCCATATCCTGTTACTCTCTGGTAACGAAGCTATGAATACAAAGATACCAACGTCGGTATTACTAAAGTGGACAAAATGAATAATTCCTAATTTTTTCTTTCTTTCCTTCTTTTTTATTTATTTTTTTTCTTTTCTAAGAAATTGTATAAATTAACTACGGTACCTTTGAGATGACTTTTTTACAATTTTCTGTTACAGATCAAGATTCTTCCCCTTTGTAATATACATTTTTCGGTACATTTTTCTACTTTATTTCTTACATTTCTTTCTTCAATTTTAAAATATTTTCATAAATATATAATAATAAACTGAAAGATTATTATTAATTGCAATAATAGTATTATCATACACTTGTGATAGTGTTATAAATGATTAATTTAATTATTTAACTGCATTATAATAACTGCGAATTAATTCAGGAAACAATAATCATTGACACTAGAACCACAGTAATGTTCGAAGTGAAAATTTCAAATTCTTTCAACTCTTATACTAGTTTCTTATATTTTTCTACACACAATAGACTCTTTACTCGGAGTCAACCCTCCTACCACGCTTGCGCCCTTTTTTATCCAATCTTATTCTATTCCAATCTAATTTTCCACTTTGAAANTCCTAATTATTTACAGAAATTTTATAATTCAACTACGGTGTCTTCGATCAAATTTTCCGCGATTCTCTGTTAACACTAAACCTACCAAAACGGTCGAATGACCGTTTCGTAATTTCTTGTCCAAATTTTATAAATTATTAACCGTACAATTTTGAATATTTTTTTGCGATTTTCCGCAAAATATATGATCAAAGATTTGTTTCTCTAGCATTGTGTATTTTTCCAAGTATCTATTATTGTAATTTCTTTGATACAAGCAGGTATAGTTTAATCGTCGGTAGGTTTAGTGTTAATATTTTCATATCACTTTATATATCTTCCACTATGATTTCTTCGATGGAAATAAACACACTTTCATCGTCGTTCTAGCGTTAATGAAATTATATATCTGTTATATTTATCGCCGCTGTACACGTATTTCAAATCCACCGCCGGAAATACATTTGAGAGAACGAGAGGAAGCCGAGGAACAAGGGTTAACATGTGGCATCGTACCACCCTGTAGAGTAAATACGACTGTGGCGTGCAATCGATAGGCGGTTGCTCGTCGTCGCATGCATAATGATACGTGCTCGTAAAAATCGAGCCGGAAGAGGAAAGGAGAGATTGTTTCCCCGAAAAATCATCGGCAACCGTGCTTACAGTTACTGCAACGCAATAACGTGCGAGGCGGCGAGGGTTGAGAAACTTGGAGGGAAGGAGAAGAACGATTCGAACCCCACACAAAATGCTCGTCGACCCTCGTTATTCAATCGAAACAGTGCATTACTCATTTATTGTCTCGCCCCTGCACAGTGTATCCCTGCTCGATCGCGAACGAGGATTTTGTTCGCCAGTTGTGACACTTGCAACGAGTTTTCGGATGACCACGTACGCGCTTCGTGAAATTTTGGATTTTATTCTTGGTGAGAAAAATTTTTTGTAGATAGGGTGGAAACAATTTTGAAGTTAACACTTCGTAAGAGAAATTTTGTTCACTTGTGATAGAAAAAAAATTGTGATCGTGTGAAATTTAGGATTGAACCGTTCGTGAGAAAAATTTTGTCTACTTATGATAGAATGAAATTGTAATCGTGTGAAATTTAGGATTTAATTCTTGGTGAGAAGAATTTTGTCTAGTTAGGGTGGAAAAAATACTTTTAACTCGACAATTTGTAAGAGAAATTTTGTTTACTTGTGACAGAAACAATTTAGAACTTAACGCTTCGTAAGAGAAATTTTGTCTGCGTTATGGTAGCAAAAATTGTGATCGCATGAAATTGATAATTTGATCGTTCGTAACCAAAATTTTGTTTACTTATGACAGAACAAAAATTGTAATCACGTGAAATTTAGAATTTAACCCTTCGTATGCAAAATTTTTTTTACTTATGGTAGAAAAAATTTAGAACTTAATCGTACCTAACAAAAATTTTGTCTGCTTACGACAGAAAAAAATATAATCGCGTGAAATTCATAATTCAACCATTGGTCTTCAAATTAAATGGATATTGACCCCGAAATTAGAATAAAAAGCTACCTTCCTAAATTTTTACTATTAAATCTTCACCGTCAAACAGAAAATTACCCGATTCGCCTCGATCAACCCTATCCCCGGTACTAATTTCGAATCGACAAGAAAATTAGCGAAAGATTTCGTACAGATTTGATCCCTAAAATGTTTTCAGACTTTTAACCAAAATATTACACATAATATTTGAATACAATATATTATCACATTTTTATATGTTTCATCGGCAAAATTAAAAATTTGAAAGCAGATAAAAATGTTTAGCTATCGGATCAACAATTTCTCTCATAACAAGGTGTTTCTCCGAAAAACATATTTTCGAATTACAAAATAAAGCTATCCCACGGTTAAATAGAATCCTCCGCGTCCACGCGATACGTTCTCCGCCGTGGGGACGGACAATATCGCGGTGACAGATAATTATGCAAAAACCGTTACATAGTCGCGGCAACGTAACCGCGCTTCAACGACGCCGACGTCGACGAGCAATAATACGTTCTATTATACAACCGGCCGGTATTATTAATAGTCTCGAGCGAAACGAGTTTAATGTCACGTGCCTCTCGAGTTAGCACGTGTGCGCCATTTTTACGCGGCCGAACGTAACCTACGGCGTAATCTCGGTCCCTGCGTTAATGAACGACAATTATATTTTCGCGAACCTGATATAAATAAGCACGACATGCTGTGATACACTTTTTTTCTCTCTCCTGATTTTTTCACGCAGCATGCGCTAACGGTGCAAATTCTAGTTGCATCGATTATCAACCCTTTCGATACGGCGACCTTGCTCCGGGAATGCGATACCGTGGTAGAGCGCGATTTATGGAGGATGATCCAAAAAATTTGTAAGATATGTAAATGAGTCCTTTAATGGGTGATTTCTCAGATGGTTCTGAGCAACTTTTTTTTGCAAAAATGTTAAATTTGGTTTTGTTAAGGGGTTATTAACGAAAAACAGTGACCAATCGGAGAGAAAGCGGTGTCTATATTATATATTATATAAATTCTAAATTATACATTTCAAATTCAAAATTTAAAATATCTAAATTCTAAATTCTAAATTCTAAATTTTAAATTCAAAATCTCAAATCTATAAATTCGAAATTCTAAATTTCAAATTCAAAATCTCAAATCTATAAATTCGAAATTCTAAACCCCAAATTATAAATTATAAATTTTAAATTTCGAATTCTAAATTTTACGTTCTAGATTTTAAATTCCAAATTTAAAAAAAAAAACTGTAATGGATCATAATTTGTTTCCTTCACAAGTGAATAAAATTCTGCCTGCAAGATATTAACAAAAATAAGATCTTTTCTAATACGATAAAGTGTAATAAAATAAATTCATCTATTTCTACGTTTATTTAATAAGATAAAATAAAATACGATAATCCATCTATTTCTACGTTTATTTAATAAAATAAAATAAAATACGATAATCTATCTATTCCTAGGTTTATTTAATAAAATAAAATACGAAAATCTATCTATTTCAATGTTTCTTTAATAAAATAAAATACGAAAATCTATCTATGTCAATGTTTCTTTGATAAAATAAAATACGAAAATCTATCTAATTCTACGCTTATTTGATAAAATAAAATAAAATAAAATACGAAGCTCTTTTGTATTTCAATTTTAGATCGGTAGGTCACAAAATAAACTAGATCGGTAACAAATGACCCGTACGAGGCACGAACCACTGTGTCAAGGAGTTAAAAGAAGACGCGACCAGCAGCGCGGTTTCAAACGGTCTACATTTACATTCATACGCGGCCGCGGGCAACAACGATGTCCGCGCAGGTGGCAATCTCCTGCTCCTGATTGCCAATTAACGTTTAACGACTTTAACGGCTACATACCCCGTGGTCGCGCCTCTCTGTTCGAACGATTAAGAATGGACTCGAATGGAAAATACCACGTTTCATTTAAATTCCCCACCGGTGTCCTCTACGGTCGGTCGGTGTGTTCTCCGAGTAAAAATAATGCAACTGATTAATCGAACCATCGATAATCAACCTATCTATGCGCGAATCTTTCGCGTTAAGAGAGTTCAAAGAACGCCAAGATATCGAGAGGTCGTCGCGTTCCCATTGCTTTTTGCGTTTTATTTTGTATTGAAATTGTGCGTGCAACACACTCGAGCAGAGAAATTTCCACGAGCGTACAATTAGCAGCCGGCGACTGAATTAGAGTGAAATTAATAAGAGTTATTGAAATAATTATTCGATAATGTTGAAAGGAGAATACGGTTTTATATGCGATCTTTGCGAGGAAGGTTTGTACGGGATAATTGTTAGGATAAAGTTTATTAATGTAATCTTGTGTGATTGAAAGAATTGAAAGGTATGGAGAGGAAAAATTTTCAAACATCCGAATTTTAGATTCCAGATTTTTAATTTTTAATTTTCAATCTAAAGGTTCTAAATTTTGATAAATTCTAAATTCTAAATCTCAAATTATAAATTATAAATTTCAAATTCTATATTTCAAATATCTAAATTCAAAATTCAAAATTTCAAATTCAAAATCTCAAATCTATAAATTCTAAATTCTAAATTTTACAATCTAAATTTTAAATTCTAAATCCCATACTCTAAATCCAAGTCCTAAAATACCTAACAGAACCAACACATCCAATCTCTGAAACTTTCCCTCGCTTCACAAGTCCACTTAACCTCCTCCACCTTGCAATCACACAACAACCTCCGAGTACCCGCTCTCCCACATACACACTCACACGCACACAGCCATCCGAACAAACTTACAAACTTCAAAAACCGTGAACCGGTTTGCAGAAATCGTCGACGAGGAATCACGCGAACGTTCTCCGGTATCGTTTTGCCAACACCGGCATTAAAAGGCACGATGGTGCAGTAGCCACGACATCGGATTAGCAGTATCGTTTCCTCGGCGAGCGGAAGTGGCAAGGTGTTCGCAGGCCACGGATGCAACGCGAGAACCTGTACACGAGCCGTGGAGAACGGATAGTTACCATTCGTTCGAACAAAAATGCTTTCTTATCGCGACAAGCCAGACCGAGAGCACCGCTCGGTCCACGGCTTATCGTTATGCAGCACTTTTTTTTTCTCTCTCTCTCTCTCTCTTTCTCTCTCTCGCATTAAACTATCCTACGAGCAAAGAGCCACCAGATAAAGATCCACGCATCCGTGCGCCATGTTAGCCCCCCTGGTACGCCTTCAATTTATACTATCTTTTAACGATTAATTACTGCCCGACGACTTCCGGGTGTATGATACATTACGTTATGTAACGCGGAATTATCGTGGCCATTAATAACGCGTGTACACACGTGTGCATTAAAGCGCGCGTGTATACAGGGTGTCTCGGCTAATGGAGGCCACCTAAATATCAGGACACCACAAAATACCCGCTTTAGGAGTAAATTGTGAAAAAGATAAAAGGGAAGCACCGTGTTATGAAATTAATTCTAACGCGTTAAACTGGACACTTTCCGTTGGAGCCATTTAAAATCTTCATCGTACAACGAAGAACTTTGTAAAGCCTGTAAACTTTGTAAAGTGTATACTCTTTTCGTGGTAATTACAGTCTTTGTATTTTCGTACGGATTGTGAGGCATATGATAACACGTTAACACGTTAACACGTTGCCGCAAACGACGGCTATAGCCGTCCGATCTTTGGCGATACGTAGGCAAACGACGGCTATAGCCGTCATGCACATTTTAATCGATAAAAAAAAGAACAGCGTCAGTACGAAGCGTTCTAACGTATACACTTGTTAATTATTGAGCAATGCATCGAAGGAAAAGGTATAGCATGCCGGACAGCGTATTAGTTGTTCTTTTATGCGTTTTCTCGCGTGTTTTTCTCAATTGAAAAAAAAATGCGTTTCTGAGCACGATCGTCAAATTAAAAATGTGCGGCAACGTGTTAAACGCTACGCCGATTTTGATCGACTTTCCGTTAGGCTGTGCGGTGCGATGCTAATTGTAAGACATTTGATCGCAAAATAGTTAAGAATTCTTCTCTTGTGTTGTGCCAGAAATTTTGAGCTATACGTGAAAAAAGGACTTCGTGGAATTTGTGCAACAAAACACTCTTGTAATAAGCGAGAATAAAAAAATATTTTTGTTGGTAAAAACTACTCTTTACACAAGACTCGGTTCAAATTTCGCGCTTAAGTTCGACAATCGTGAAAGTGTAGAGACAAAATAGAATTTTTATACGGAAAGTGTACCAAATAAATCTTTGCTAATAGAAATCTATTAATTTGAAGTAAACTGAACCAATGGTGTCGTAAAAAATTTGAAGTAAACTTAACTAATAGTATTATAAAAAATTTGAAATAAACTCAACTCGAGATACGACTTTTTTCCGTAGGTTTGTATAGATTTGCTTTTTTTTTTTTCTTATTTTTTAATTGTTGGGTATATTCTCTCTTTAAGTCGTAGGAACTAATAGGGTGATTTTTAATATAACAATTACCGAGGTTGAGATCTATTAGAATGTAGTTTATGATGTTTGCTACTATATTTAGTTTCAAGGATTTTTCTCGGTGCAGATATAGGCACGTGTCGAAGGTGTACGTGACATTGAGTGATTCACCCTTTGCACGATACAAATTCGAAGAGTGATATGTGCAAAGAGTTTGAAAATTTTTATACCATCAACTGAGAGTAGTATAAAATATCCTGTAAGCGTAAATATAAACTCGAAACAACAAAAATGCATGAAACATTTTTCTGTTCAAACATGAAACATATTTTTAGACTTCGTTTTAATTACAATGGAAGGAAATTCTTTCGAAATTACATATTTTACAAAATATTCATCCGCGCGGTTTACGCTTGCACAAATATCCCAAGTATTTAACAAAACAATTCCATTAATCGTTATTCACCGTTTGAATAAAGGCGCGCGTGCCAACTCGTTAGAAGGCTTTGAATTCCATTGGTGGAAGATTCCCGCGTCCCAGATTTTACGAATCGTGAACGAATACTTCCTCTTGCACGCTGCATCTTAATCATTTCTCTCTTCAAATATCGTTCGAGCAAAAAGAAAGAAAAAAAAAAAAAAAAAAAAAAAACCTCAAAACAAAAAACAAAAAAAACCC
>SMSQ01006691.1:9487-53693 GCA_019453375.1 Ctenoplectra terminalis
TTTAGGCGTGGTATTATTACATTCCTTGGAACAAACCCACAGTTGAAGATGCAAGGATTTCTATTGAACTGTTGTTAATTCGTGCAATATAATTTTGTAACTGTTATCGATTATTATTAAATAATATATGTTTATAATATCTGTAAAAGGGAAAAGGTATTAGATTTTATTTCCACAACAGCAGTATCGTGGAAAAGTGTCTATATCTGAGGTATTTACACTTCGGCTCGTATTGTGACCTTTCTCGAGCATCAGTTTAGCCTGCTTAAGAAGCGTTAACGCATAACACTTGGGCCCAAGTTTCGTCGATTTAAATGGCACGGGATGGGGTTAATTTGGGGTCTACTTACCTCTATTTAATCAAAGTTAAAAAATTTAATTATTCTCGAGAAAATCGCGGCAACTGAATCGAGCACTGCGATAAACGACTGTCTGATAACCAGTTCGATTGCCAAATAAGTCCCGAACGCTGAACTTGACGATAGAAGCGAGCAAGATAATGGCAACGCGGTTCGTTTCCCGGATCGTTTTGAAATCTGATGATTTCGCTTCGATAGCGATTTGGAATCGGTCGGTCTCGGCTCGATGTCGTTTCGAATCTGATATTTATGCTTCGATTTCGTTTTGGCATCAGATATTTTCCCTTCGCTGTCGTTATGGGTATCTGTTCGCTTATTTTTCCGCTTCCGAGCATTCGAAGGGACGATGCTCGGCAGGGAAAGGTAGCACGTTGATTGGTTTTTGCTCGAATTCGTTAATGTGCCAATCAGCGTGCCTCTTTGACACTGTGACCACCCTTCCATTGCGCCCTTAGCGCGCGTTTTTCGTGGCGAGGGTAGGTTGATGTCTGATAAGGACGCGAGGACCTCGGAGATTTGGTAACGCAGCGGAATTTCCAACAGGTTCGAAAGTTTTAAAAAGGGCACCGCTCGAAGTCCCCTTTCTAATTAACCTTTAGGAAACCTGGACACGTAATTATCACACGTATTTGGCTATTGAGGACGAAACGAATATGAAATTTTAGTCAGTTTGTGTTAACACTAGATTTACGGAACCCGTCAATTTGACGTAGCTCTAATTTCGGGTTTAACCGTTTGCGGTCTTATGTCGAACCAGACTCGACATTTTACTTTGTTCCATTGTTTTCAGTTTCGGGATACGAAGCATATTCCTTTACATTAAAATGTTGTTTAATGGAAAATTTCCTATCTAGATATCTTACTGGTAATGAAAATGTGAAAATTCAGCCAAATTATTGACAGTTTTTAAAAGTATATTATCGAATATGAACTACTTAAGTTAAAGTATCGAAAGTGGCTCGGACCGCAAAGGGTTAAGTTTAACAAGTGCGCGAGCGGAAGTTGTAAGCTCGAAATAAAATTTATATACGAAAAATATACTAAATGAATCTCTACAAATAAAAATTGATCGATTTAAAGTAAAGTGAATTAATTATATTACAGAATATTTGTATTTTAATGTACCCATCAAAATGATCCAATCAAGGTCCGTAAATCTAGTGTTAAAAAATCACGGTAGGCAAACGGCTGAAGCAGGCCATGTGCATTTCGTCAAGGCGCTTCCCCTCTGAAGGGAAACTCCTTGGGACTTAAAGTAATAAAATTAAGGCAGAAATACTGGCGGGGACGTCCTCACGACTCACGGATAGTCCAGAAGGACATTATTGTAGTAGCCTTCAACGTGAACGCACGTAATATTAAACAAAGTATTCTTTTGTATGCCAAAGGCACATATAAAGGAAAAATATTTTTTGAATACCTTTATAGCTCTAGCGTAACTCCATGGTTCGTTCAATAGATCACAAAAATCTCGACAGAGAATTTATATCTTTAGTTAACCGTGTCAGAGTCAAAGCGCTATAATTTAGCAGCTTTCCTATTCCGTATTGGCATGGTTAGTGAAGCCAGATGCCGATGTGGCTGTGAATCTGAAGATTTGGACCATCTACTGTGGCAGCGCAGCGTCTATGATTCATGTAGGGTCAAGTTTATCAGAAATTTAATTAAGCTCGAGTTACGACTTCCTCTAAAAGCTAATTTATTATTTCATGAACCTAATAATTCAACCCTGTTTCAGTATTTACAGACTCTTAAAAGATTGCAACTTTAATATATAACGTATTTCTTTAATAACAAATTAAATTTATTCTTAACCCTCTATAGTCCGAATTTTGTTTGTTTATCAGAGAAAGGAGCTACGATTGATACAGTATTTCACTTCGATCGCGAAATTTTTAAAGTAATAATTGCTATAGATAGACTGTGGTATCATTACACTAATATAGTAACAAAGTTTAATAGTACAATGATAATTAAATGACATAAATTTTTTTAACTATAAACACACGAGTGTGTAACTCAGAAGTCACACGGCGCCATAGTAATAGTAACACTTAACGTGTTAACACGTTGACGGCCACGCCGAAATCACATGTTTTGCTCAGGACGCCACATTGGTAGATAGAAGATTTGATAAAAATTAATCTTTCAATTTTGATCTTCTAATAAAAACTTTTAATCCTTGAACAGTGCACATTTTAATCAGCGACGATGTTAAAAATTCATTAACTGTCAATGTTCCTTCAACTTTTACAATTATTAACATTCGAAACACCCCGGTCATATGTGACCATCGTGGCGCTTAACGTGTTAACCCTTTGCGGTCTTATGTCGAGCCAGACTCGACATTTTACTTTGTTCCATTGTTTTCAGTTTCGGGATACGAAGCATATTCCTTTACATTAAAATGTTATTTAATGGAAAATTTCCTATCTAGATATCTTACTGGCAATGAAAATGTGAAAATTCAGCCAAATTATTGACAGTTTTAAAAAGTATTTTATTGAATATGAACTAGTTAAGTTAAAGTGTCAAAAGTGGCTCGGACCGCAAAGGGTTAAAGACGCGTGAATTCACGCCAGCCGTCTCGAATGTGTTGGTGAATCAAATAATTTCAGAGTCAGTCCTCAGAAACCAACGACGCTTGAACGAAAATTTCAGCAACGGTCCGCAGGGACCGGTATGGCGCTTAACGTGTTAAGTAGTATTAGACAGTAACTAGTCAGACGTTAGAAGAATTTCCTGAAATCGTCTCTTTTCTATATTGTAGGAATGGTAAGTCCGAGGTGAGAATGTTTAATTTGGAGTGATAGAGGTGTGAATAAAGAGTGTTTGGGACAGTGTGATCGAAGTGCGAGAGACGAGTGTTTGGGCCGAGCGATAGATGTAAGAGAGACGAGTGTTTGGGCCGAGCGATAGACGTGCGAGAAAAGAGTATTTGGACCGAGTGACAGGGAATATCGTGTGACCGAAGAGTTTCTGGGAATGCCTGAGCAGAGTGAAAGAGATTGAGAAATAGAAGAAGAGAGAATGAAGGAATAAATGAATGAAGAAAATGCGCGGAGAGGTTAGTCAGAGGATAGTGAGAGTTGAGTCAAGGAGAGTCAGAGAAGGGTCAAGGGTCGAGAGTCGAGAAGAGTGAGTCGAGTAAAGAGAATTAGAGAAGAGTATTGTATTATTGAGCATAGTTATTAGTTAATAAATAGTTATTGTTCATAAGGCACTGTCCATTGGTGAGTCTTTATGGAGACACCCGCCGGCAACCTAAAATCCCTACAATATTACCTATCATAATTCCGTCTACATAATATTTTACCATTAAAAAAAAAATTGTTATCCATGTATTTATGTTTGATAAAATTATCAGGTAAATTTTTATAAGATTTTAATAGAAAAGAAGACGCTCAAAGGATATCAGCTCTCTTTCTCTTTTTATAGCTGTTCCTCTTTCCTCTTCCATCGAGGTTTCTTTTCAACAACTTCCAATCGAGCTACGTGGAAACAACTTTTGCTATTACAAGTTTAATAAGTTTACACGTACAGCTGGAGAACGGGTGACGCCGAGAAAGGGAAGGGAAGGAGGGGACGTTTTTCGCGCGCAGGAAAGCGAAGGAAATGGGACGGCACATTCGTCGTCGTGATAAATACGGCCGACAAAAAGAACCGAAAGGTCGGGGACACTTCGCGAGAAAACGAGCTTCTTGTCAACGTATCGCCTCCTCTCGAGAACAAAATTATCGAAGCTTCCAACGATAACTAGGCAAAAAGTTCGCGCCTGCCTCGATAGGAAATCGTCGATCGCGTTTCAACACCGAGCTAATATTTTGTACCTTCGTTTCTCGCCAACTTAAATTACTTTATAAATATTCTGCCGCGTGCGACTGCCGCACCTATTTTCAACATCTCGCGTACACAAACGCGAAATTATGAAATTGTCGGTCAAAGGGAGGAACGAATGAAATTATAATTTAAAAGATGTCAAGACGCGGAACATTGTATTATGTTGAGTAAAAAGTTCGTTCGCGTTTCTTCACAAGAATATCAAGTTTTGTTATTTTAACACTTTGTTGACCGGGAATTTTACACAGAAACTATGTCGTGTCACCGGTTATTATTTTGTAATTGAACATGGAAGTAAAACGTTCTAAATAAACTCCAATAAATTTTATCATGATTGCCGAAGAAAGCATTTATTTTGAAGAATTTGGAAACCTGATTTTTATTATCAACGTAATTTGTGATATTAGGTTTCTTTATTGTGTAATATCTTGTTTGATTCCCTGTTTCTGAATATTGTAAAATATTTTATTTCTCTGTGGCTACGTTGTAATTTGATGTTTTTTCCTCTTAACTTCATATTTTAAACAAATACAACTTGTTCACATTTTCTCCAAGATATTAACCCCTTGCACTACTTTAACGAGTCTGACTCGTGATGAAAATTTTGTTCCAAACATGAATATCACGAGTCTGACTTGTGATCCTAATCTCCTTAGATCTGATGATAATAGGCATTGATTTCATTTAAAATATTATTACCGCGTTTATTATTACCTGTTATTATTATATTATATTAAAATTTATTTCTTATGCGTTTATGATTTCCTATTATAATTATATTATATTAAAATTTATTTCTTATGATGTGTAATAATTAAAGTATTTTTACAAGTTTTTTATTCAAATTCATTTAAATTTTCAAAGATTTTCATCGCGTGAAGTAAATACGAGAGCAGGACTATGTAACTCAGTCGTAAGGTACTGTGTTTCAAATTGTATCACTCGACCTTCGCCGCTCGGCACCTCCCGTGACTATTCCGAAGACCGAGTTCGGCACCGCTTTTTCAGAGGTTCGTGGTAGTGCAAGGGGTTAATTAACTACCGGCGATTAAAGTAGACTTATTTGTATCAAAAAAATCAAAATGATAGGCATTTGAAAAAGTACCTATAATAAGGGTAACAATTCTTTATCCATATTTTATACAAAAAGTCACAGAAAATCTCCCAAAATATATCATTGTAAATTTATAAAATTTTAATAATTACGAACTTGGTGTTAATCGAAATTATTCAGCGAGATTTCCTTTTCACAGATGTTAACCAGTTAAGTGTGTTTGACGACTATATCTGTCATGGAGATGTGGCAGAATTTTGTGTCATGACGGCTATATCCGTCATGCGTGAAATTTTGTTACAATTTGATATTTAAATTGTAATTGTTAGCGAAAACTAAATTATATTCGTAAATTTTAATATTTTTAAAACGTTTAGAGGTCAAGACGAAATAAAAGAAGCAAATAAAAATTATAAATAATTTGAGTTGGATTCGTAACTTCCTGAGAGCTAACTATATCCGTCATGCGTGAAACTTTGTTACAATTTGATATTTAAATTGTAATTTTAGCGAAAACTAAATTACATTCGTAAATTTTAATATTTTAAAAATGTTTAGAGGTCAAGACGAAATAAAACAAACAAATAAAAATGATAAATAATTTGAGATGGATTCATAACTTCCCGAGAGCTAATTATACCCGTCGTCGCTTGATTATCGCGACACACACTGGTGCGCGCTTTCCAAAGAGATCGCCACAGTTAACTGGTTGAAAGAAACAGCGAATAGGAGACACGAACGGAATAAGGCTTATCTGTTTCGAGATAAATTGTAATTACTTAAAGGATGAAAAATCAGCGCGGATCTGAGAGATTTTGATCAAACCAGAAATTTCCTCGGGCGCTTTTAAATGATTAACGCGAGAGAGCTTTTTACTCACTTGTTGCTGCATCCCTCGTTCAAGAAGTAGAGATCCTTGACCAGCAAGCTGAAGAAGGGCACGACGATCCTCTGTCGTTCGTCCGTAGCGCCGGCGCTACGCCACATCGCCGCTTTCAATGTGCTGCGATAGCTGCTGAAGTTGCTGCTCGGATCCATTTGATGCTCCAGAATCGAGAATTTTGCCAGCTGCACCTTTGACCACTGTAACAGAAAATAATTTCGCGTATCTGTTAGTGGAAACGTTGTTTGCGAGTAGTGCTTAGCGAAACGGAATTCTTGCATGCACCGGTAAATATTATAGGTTGGAAATCTTGTACGTAACTTTGCTAATTAACACTTGACCTATCGAAGCGGTCAAAATGACCGGCTTGTAATTTCTCATAGAAATTTTATGAATTTACAAGGATTCAGTTCGGTGAATTTTTCGTGATTTTCTGTGAAAAATATAGGTAATGATTTGTTCTCCTTATGTTGGATTATTGCCAATATTAGTTAAATAAAACTATTAGCCTAAGACAAAAATGAGTGTCACTGTTCTTAGGAATGTCTTTGAATAGACAAAATAATAGGATTGCCAGATGTGTCCTGTAGAAATTAGAAAGTCTGGGCGCTTGAAAATATAACCGTCTCCAGGCATAAGTGGACGACGGTTTTTCCCTTTTTGAGAGCCTAGCTAAGCCCTGAAATACAATTAAATAATTAACAAAGACTATCTTGTTTTATTTAAACCGTAACCCATATTCCAATACCTTACGTTATGTATTTTTTAGAACACCTATCTTTTTATTTCTTCAGGTACAAATAGGTTTACTTTAACCCTTTGCACTCGTGATCTTTTTTAACACATTGCGTACGGGAGACGAGATATCTCGTCTTTAGGAATCCGAACGTTGTGGTTGGGAGACGAGATATCTCGTTTTCAGGTTTCTTCGACTCAATCAACGATTTAAGGAACTAAAAATAGACTTTCTTGTTACGTTACCAGGGTAACGAAGTCTTGCGTATTCCCTTAACAAATGGTTAGCGAAAAAAAAATGAATGTCAAGATTCTGAATCAGTCGGTCAGTATAGCCATTACATTGGTAGCTCTGTGTCTCTGTGCATCATACCTTATAAAATGTTTTATTGTTGTACAGCATTTCATTATTTCAAAGTTGGCGTTTTAATTTGTAAGGAAAAAGCTTTTTAAAAATCATTTATATTTTCAGCTTTTTAATGATAATTTATAATAAGAATTATTTTATGACATAGGCCCTAATTCTAAAATTGTAGCAAAATGACACAGAATTAAAGAAAATGAAAATAAAAGTGAATTGTTGTTTGACGATTTATCGGATGCATATAGTAATATTTAAGAATACTTTATGCGAATATCTGTAACCAAATGCGAATTAAAAAAGTGAATATATGCATCGTACAAAGTGTTTCTAGAGCGCCCAAAAATATGCGGGCCCTGGGAGCGCGTTGCGCGAGCAGAGCGCCGTACGCAATGTGTTAAGTTTCAAAGGACTACTGTGAAAATTTAGTGTTCTTTCGGAAAGAGAAACGGAAAATTATAAATGTTCGCGATTTCTTATTTATTTGGTTAACACTAGAACTACCGAGGTATGCTTATTTCTACCAAAGAAATCAAAGTAGAAAGTATATAAAATAATATGTAATGCAATTCAGACAAAAGTTTATCAATATTTTTAATAGAAAATCGTGGAAAATCTGCCTAAATGCACCGTAATTAATTTATAAAGATTCTGTAAAAAATTACGAATGGGGAAAAATTACAATTGAATTGACCAAGATACAGAATTTAATTTAAAAGTTAATCTCTAAAGAAAATTATGCAACAGGCGCCAGTAGAGTGCAAAGGATTAATACCAAATTACAAATTATCCAACGTCCTTCAAAAGCTTTGAAAATCTGTCCGTTTCGGGATTAACACTTGTTACAGTTGCACGTAAAAAATTTATCGACAGCCAATCACAAAGTTGGCATAAAAATTGAACTACATTTTTCAGCTGATCCAACTTTTCATCTGCTCGCTCGACAGCAGATCTTTTCGTTTATTCTTCAATCGTCTCTTTTCTGCTCGTACACGATATCGCGCGTACACGCGAACCAGGGAGAAACTCGAACAGAAACGTGTTCACGACAGACAATAAGTGCATCTGACTCGACCGTCTGGATACAATGCAATCGAGCTGATCCCATTGCCTTTAACCCGATACCCTTTCCTCATTCCGATATATATCGAATTCTATTCGCCGTTTGCACGGTCAAATAGTTACCTTCGCTTTCTGAACCCGCGCTCCCTCCTTTTGTTCTTCCCCTTATCCCTTTGATTTTTCCGCGTCACTCCCCCTGTTTCTCTTCCTTTTCATCTCTGCATGCATTTGACCTATTCTCTTCCTTCTCGTTTCCCCACCGCCGGCCAACTCTTTTCGATCCTTTGTGTTTTTCTCTCTAATTTTCTGATATCTTCTCTCTTTCACAGCTTTCTCCAATTTGTTCGCCTTTGAATTCGTCTTTAACCTACCCGGTTTTAGCTCTTCCTTGAGTTCCCCTTTTCAACCTGACCTCCTTATGATCTTAATGCCAATGCAGTTCCTTTTCTTTGTTTCTTTACGGTTTCTTTCGTCCTGTTTGTTGAGCGATGTGTGTTTTACTTGCTTATCGCGTAAATACAATAAAATTTGGACTTTTTATTTTTCAAGTTTAGTTGCAGTTTTGGCATCCCGTAATAAGATTTTCGAAAAAGTTACTTGGTCTTCCAATGTGTTAACCCTCTATAGCATCATGCGACTTGGAGGTTGCATACTCATGAATCTGTGTTGTTTAAATTTAATTTTATTTACTTATCATTGTACCATTAAGTTTTATTACTGTACAACTTATAACAAATATTTTACTGATTAAAAAATGTTCATATTAACCCTTAGAGCTCTGAATATTCCTGGCCGAAACGATCCGTAGGGACGGAGCGCGGCTAGCGCTGACCATCGCTGGGGCCGGAATACTTTTTCGCCACACTGAACTAACTATTTAAGGCGCAAACAGTAATAAATTATAGTGATTCTTTTGCAGAAGGTTAAATAATTAAAGACTGTTATTTTTGAGTATTAAAATTATGTACTATAAACATAAAAATTTTAAAACAAATTTTACAATCAACTAAAAAACTTAATTTGATATTTATAATAGGAATTAATAATTTAATTGTGCGTGAAAAATTTCAAAACAATTAGCAATACATAGACCGACTTCTGTTACTTTTTACGCAAACAACACACTTTCACACAGGCAAATTCCTAACGAGTGCCTCTGTATTAATTTTACACGAAAATGACTGCATATTGAGTGAAAAAATCGACAAACGCATATATGCGCCCTTAGTCCAGGCCGATGACTTAGAGAAAACACATAAATGCGGCCGTAGGCCATACGAATGACTTTCGCCAAACGCATATATGCGTCCATAGAGCTCTAAGGGTTAGAGCGAGAAAGAGTAATGAATTTTAATTTTTTTGTAATTGTTGAATTTGGCGGTAATTAGCACGTCAGCATACGCGTCCGATATAGATGGCACGCCCGTGAGCCGGACGCGCGGCTTTTGTCTTTTGCCGATTTTCACGTGTTCGAGCGATGTGCATGGCATGGTGTAGCCACGTTTTGTCTACCGACCACGTTTTCTCCGTATCCAACGAGTAAAAACCAACAGTAATCAAGAAACAAAATTCCGACTATGGAGGGTTAAGAAACAGATCAGTAACAATAAGATTTTCGTTTAAAGTTACTCTAATTTTGAACTTAAAACGAGACGCACTGTCGGTATAATTAGGGCAGTTTAACTCTACTGTCCTCCTTACACATTTGTGTTAGAAAATCGCAGTAGACGAACGTCTGAAGCAGGCCATGTGCATTTCGTCAAGGCGCTTCCCCACTTAAGGTAATTTCCTTGGGACCTAGGGTAATAAAACTAAGGCAGGCATACTGGTGAGAACGTCCTCACGACTCCCAGATAGTCCAGGAAAGGACATTATTGTAGTTGCCGTCAGCGCGAACGCACGTACAATTAAAGTATTAAAAACGCCTACAGACTCATTCTTGACTTACCACTCGAATCCTGATTGCACCTTACATTTGTTTTTCTTAATTTTGAAATATTTCACACACATGTAACAATATTAAAGAACTGAAAGTGAACATTAAATACACTAAATTTGATAAAGAAATATTTCAAAGTATAGTATTTATGTGAGACTAATTTCATTTTGGGCTATGCATGACAGGATTAACATTAGAATTACCGCAATGATCAAAATGACTGGTTTGCAATTTCTCATAGAAATTTTATAAATTTACAGTGGTGCATTTTTGTAGATTTTTCGTGATTTTTTGGAAAAAATATGCAACAAGAATCGTTATCCTTATATCATATATTTTTTTTAAATACTTATCATTATTAATTTCTTTGGTACAAATAGTTTTACTTTAATCGTCGGTAGTTCTAGTGTTAATAATTATTTCGTAATAATTTCTACAGGAATTTCTCAGATTAATTTCTGTAGAAATTCAATAGCCTTGCATTAAAAATTGAAACTTTCTTAAATAATTTTAATTAAATAGCTATTTCGTAATTTTTTATCATAATTGCAATTTTCTAACAATTTAGCAATCTTTTTATCATAATTCGTTATTATTCATATTTTTATAGATTGATTATATTCGCTGATTTAATCATAAAATATCTGATTGACAAATACATTTCAATAGCAAAGGATTAATTTATTCAGATATAATAAATATTTTCCTTGAAAAGAACGGTGAACAAAACATTTCAAGCATGCTATCCGAACATGAAACAAATTACAGAGTAATCGAGAAAAAATGGCACCGTACGTAATAACAGAAAGGGTAGGCATAAAAACAATCAATTGGATTTCCATTTAAAATGAACAAATTAAACTGATGCATTACTATCGGGCACAAAACGAATAAACGAAGATAATTAATTTTACGCCGGAATAAACTTTCGAAAGCATGAACGCCGAGCATACTATGAAATTCTATTATTTCCGAATTAAAAGGAAAACCTCTGTTGGCGTTCATTTTCCGAAATCGACATCATTGCAATTTAACTTTCGGTAAAATGATACTAATTGTATTTATTAAACTACAATTTGTCAGTACCAATAACTCTAAATTTCAATTTTACGATTTCGATACTTCGATTCATCAATGATGTTACTGACTAATCAATAATTTATATTTTCTTTTCTATTTTGTACATTTTTTTTTCTTTCTTTAAATAAATATTAGTATTTCTTTTATTTAAGTTTTTACGTAAAATTTAATTCTAAGACGTTACTTTAGCACTCTTCGTTAAAATTTTCATTTTCTATTTACAAATATTAAGCAAAGAATGAAAAATTATTAGGTGAAATAATAACTGAAAAAATATTCTCGGATTAAAATTTTAACAGTGTTCTATTTCATTCTCGGTTTCTTTAAACTGCTGAAGCTCCGAGGATCCTTAATTGGAATATTATTTACCTATGAAAATTGTTTAAATATGGTAACATTTACACTGAATCAGAAATCTCTGCTGTTATTAAGAATTCTATTTAGTGGTTAATGTTTCTCTTTCTCGTAAACGGTAATATTAACGTAAAATTACTTTACGTGCCACGGATTTTGTATAATAAGGTGCATATTTTATTATGTAATAGTTTTGCTGTAGGAAAATTAAAGAAATTTCATAACACTTCGAATGTACTCAAAAACGGCCAATTTTTGACTGAATGTATTTTTATTTTTTAGTGTAAATTAATATTGTAGCTTAGGTTCCATATTTTAGTTTTTCTATTTTTTTTTTGTGAAAATTAAGAGATATTTTTAGCAATTTTCTTCGTAATTTAATTTTCAAGTTAGCAGAATATTAGATTATTCTACACCAAACCGATCACTTTTTTTCGTCGATATCAGTAATTTTATTTAGTTCTGTCATCGTAGTTTCCACCGAGCAATAACATTTTTTTCACAAGCAATTACTGAATAAAGCAACGTTACAAAATGGATTTTTTCAAAGTAACTGTTGTAACATGTTCTGTATTTATACACAGAATAAAAAGTTAAATAAATGATACTGGGATCCTCGATCCTATTTGTAATAACAGATTATAAAAAAAGGACATTTTTCGCATTATTTAAATTTTTTTCGTATTTTTTAACGTTTGTATCAAGCTAGGACAATTTCAGATCTCTGGTTAGATTTACTATGACTTTGATTCCCATTTTATTGCCCCACAAAATTCACTCATGCGTAAATCTGATCCACTGTCCTTTGAACGCGATTACTCGATGGCAGGTATTTTTCCTCTTAGAATGCGCCTTCTCTAGACACAGTAATACCTTGTTAGCTAACCGGAATTTAGCCTTGTTAGCTGATCGTCGTTATCGTCATTATTCCTCTCTGCTCCTACCTATCAACAATCTACTGTCTTTAGGACCATGTTTCGTATTAACACATTTGCGATCAGTGGTTTTCACAGACGAAACGCTTAACTGAATAAGGACAGAATTTCCAAAAGTCAAAAGCTGAAACAGGGTTTCCTATTTAAGCGTGTGTTTGTGTAAGAAATATTGGTTCTTGATATGATGCTTGTAATCATTCGTTGTTCAAAATTTGAACAAAATTAAATATTACAGATGCATGCTAAAAAAATTGACGAAACATTGCTAGCGATATTAAAAAGTGATAGGGCTGCTTAAATTCCTTAAATATATTTTTAATAAACGAATATAATGAATTTACTGCAACGTAAGACTTAATAACATTTTTACAAATTTATTTCGTACAATAATTTTGCGTAATATCTAATAATAACTTGAAGCAGCAGTAGTATCGATAATAATTTATAAAGATATGAAACAAGAAGTAATAAAGTACCAGTCATTGTAAGATGTATAGAAATCGCTGTGAACGTGAAAAAATATATGGTAGAACTACGTTGCTAATACTTAGGTAGAATATAATGAATTTAATCCAACGTAAGATTTTATAACATTTTTACAGATTTATTTCGTACAATAATTTTGCGTAATATCTAGTAATAACTTGAAACAGCAGTAGTATCGATAATAATTTATAAAGATATGAAACAAGAAGTAATAAAGTACCAGTCATTGTAAGATGTATAGAAATCGCTGTTAACGTGAAAAAATATATGGTAGAACTACGTTGCTAATACTTAGCTAGAATATAATGAATTTACTGCAACGCAAGACTTTATAACATTTTTACAGATTTATTTCGTACAATAATTTTGCGTAATATTTAATAATAACTTGAAACAGCAATAGCGTCGATAATAATTTATAAAGATAAGAAACAAGAAGTAATAAAGTACCAGTCATTGTAAGGTGTATAGAAATCGTTGTGAACGTGAAAAAATATATGGTAGAACTACGTTGCTAATACTTAGCTAGAATATAATGAATTTATTGCAACGTAAGACTTTATAACATTTGTACAGATTTATTTCGTACAATAATTTTGCGTAATATCTAGTAATAACTTGAAGCAGCAGTAGTATCGATAATAATTTATAAAGATATGAAACAAGAAGTAATAAAGTCCTAGTCATTGTAAGATGTACAGAAATCGCTGTGAACGTGAAAAAATATATGGTAGAACTACGTTGCTAATACTTAGCTAGATTTTGAAAATACGTAGGACTATATTAGCGGTCTAGAATGTGTTAAGCCTTTGACTGCGGAGCACTGTAGGCTTAAATGCTCTGCATTGACGAAATACTTTCTCCAAATAGTCCACACCGATGGCTTCCACCGAACACATATGCGTCCATACTAGTTAAAGAATTAAGTAACCATATCTCATTCGCCTTTAACCCATTGACTGCCAGGTATATTTAGAGCGTCTTGCCCTGGGTGCCAAGGTTTTATTTTAAAGAATACATGAAATTTTAGAAAATATAATATTATTAAGTTACTGATATAATATTGTAATGGGATTAAAAAAAAAAACACTAATAATTCTGAACTCAAATGGCCATTTAAAATTAATCTAAAATAGCAGCACACACTACGAGATATCTCGTAGTTGGCAGTCAACGAGTTAACCTTTTGCCTTACAATCACGAGTCGCACTCCTGGCGCAGATTATGGCATAAATACAATAAAAATATTACATATTTCTAATAAACTTTAATCTTAACATCACCTGCAATTTCAATTTATAAGATTGAGAATTGGCAAATATAAATTATGTATAATATTTCAATATTTTGCATTTGACAAAGTGTTAAACCAGCGAATCGCTATTACTAACGTATATGAATACTAAAAGAAATCGTAAGGCAAGGGGTTAAACCAGCGAATCGGTATTACTAACGTGTATGAATACTAAAAGAAATCGTAAGACAAGTGGTTAATGAAGACAAAACATACTGAGGGGATCTCTTAGAATTGTGACGTGTTTTGATAGCTGTCCACATATGATTTCGAGCCACGGTCAGCTAACGCGACACTGGTGTATTTGTACAGGCACGCGACAGCCTGCGGACAAAACTGACAGCGTCTATCGGGTTGCTTGACACTTTATTGTGCCCTATAGTGTGTGCACTTCCATACATCCTCACTGCCCTCGTTCCAAAGACAAATCTATCTTCAGATAAAAAGTCTTCACTGTGCGGCGGTACTAACACTCGGTACTCTGTCATCGAGTAATATCGAATGTCTGCCATCAAGCAATCGTGTAAAAAAGGTGTTCGATCAGACGTATGCACGAGACGTTTTACATGATTTATAGAATAATATTTTTTTTAACGTGTTCCTCATTTAAGTTTGTCGAGGGATATGTAATAAAGAAGTGGTATTTTTCAGAAAAGGTGATAAATGTACAGTACTGCACAAAAGGCTTAGATCATCTGCATTATTGATCTTGTAATTGTAATTAAACATGTTTTAGGGAAGCATTTCTTAATACTGTTACAGGTTTTTCAAATAAAATTCACCATTTTGCAAATAAAATTCACCCTTTTCTAAATCAAATTCATCCTTTTGCAAATGAAATTCACCGTATATTAAATTTAAAAAAGCATCAAATAATGTTGATTAGATAATAGTTAGATAGTTAATTAAATAGTAAGAAATCAAAAATTTTATTATAATTCATACAATTACATAATTGGATATGGAGATTAAAGTGTGTATGAAAACTGTGTGCAAATAATTCAATAATAATAATAATAATAATAATAATAATTGAAGAAGAACTGTTTATAGTTACCTAATAACGTTGTAATAATCTAGTCTATAAACGGTTCTTCTTGAATTATTATTATTACTGAATTATCTGCACACAGTTTTCAATTATTAATAATATACTATCTAATTAACATTATTTGGTTTTTATATATATAATATACGGTGAATTTCATTTGCAAAAAGATGAATTTGATTTTCAAAAGGGTGAATTTGATTTGCAAAAGCGTGAATTTAATTTACAAAAAGATGAATTTAATTGAATAAAAACCTATACACACAAATTTTTCCATATTACCTTTCTTATCTTGATCATTCATAATTTAATCTCGTGAAAATATGTTTGACAAATTTTATAACAAGCAGAGGCTTGATTAAAATATTACAAAACACGTATGCAAAGTATAAAGGAAACACGCGAAGGAAGTCAGAAAGGAAAAAATCAGCTTCTTAAATTATCGATAACAGAATGGCAGGAATTGCAAACTGATTTTATTAAAATTTTTTCTAGGTTTATTTTGTTAACAAACAGATAATTTGAGTATTATCATAAGTTTCTTACATGCGGCCCCGCTCAACATTTTTAACCCTCTACACTCGTGAACCTTTTTTCAATTTCAAAGGACTACTGTGAAAACTTAGCGTTCTTATGGAAAGAGGAACAGAAAGTTATAAACGTTGACAATTTCTTAATTATTTAGTTAATTTACTTCATCTTAAAACAAAAGAAGTATGTGAATTGACGAAGATACAGAATTTAATTTAAAACAATCTCTGAAGAAAATTATGCATGTCGCCATAGTGGCGACAGTCGAATGCAAAGGGTTAAATTTGTAGCTGGCCCGTTGAGTAAAAACAGATTGCTCATCCCTGGTTTAAACAATATTTACAGTTACTAGCGCGTAGGAAACGTAAAACGTTGCAGAATCTTCTAATCGCATCGTCTAAAATGGACCAAAATCGGTCGCAACACGTAATTGACGTTGACTCGGGGGTAAAAAACAGGGCCCGCCGTGAAACACGCGGCAGATATTCCCGACGCTGGCTCAAATTAATTTACCGGAAACTATTTCACCGTTCGCCGTCGTTCTGTGTTGGCTACGCGCTAATTTGTATTAATTAAACTGAATTTCGTTTAGCCCCGGACTTTTTGGGCCGGCCAATTAAGCAATGTTGCGTCGATTTCGCGTAAATCGAATAGAATCGTCGTCGCGTTGCTCGACGCGAGTATTTTTCCTCGTTCTCCTCTTCTGCTGCAAAATTCAAGCGTAAACGAGCATCGCGAAGATTCCGCTCGTGGATGGAAAGCGTTAATGAATGAAACGCGAAAAATTCATCCGCCTCGAAGAGAAATTTGCACATAATTTCAGGATAAATGTAGATACCGGAGGAAAGGAAATAGTATCGTTGTGCGATTCCGGGTAAATAAAATTATGTAATGTTGCCTGGCGTGGATCCGGGGAATTAACAGTCGAGTAATTGTGACTGGCCACGCGGAAAAAATGAATATCGAACAGTTCCGCTTAAAAATGCACTGTCTGCGTCACAAAAACGCGAACGCGATATCTCCGTGAAAATTAATTCTTTTTATATATGCAGGGTGAGTCTGTTAACACTTTACCGACCGGTTCATTCGAGCGCGGATACATCGCTAACACCGGCTCGATTTTGGCTATCCTACGGAAATATAAGCGTTTATTCTTACAACTCTGTTTTTAAATCGAAATTCGTGAGAGTGCTTGGTATATCGTTTCTCTTATTGTGGGGTAATGAAATTTCATTAAATTTTTAATTTTCATAATGTTGGTATTAAGCAGCAAGCGATGGGTAAACGTTGGCTGCAAAAAGCCGATCAACGCATTGACTGCCACGCAAATTTAGCGCGTCTTGCCCTGTACGCCACGGTTTTATTTTAAAGAAAACATGAAGTTTTACAAAATATAAAAATATTAAGTTACTGATATAATATTGCAATGGCATTTACAGCATTTTTGATAACAAAAATTGATAATTAATATGTCCTCTGCACTATATACATTTTTAATTCATCCTTTCTATTAACTTCCAACGCAAATAGCCATTTGTAACAAATCTAGACTTGCCGCGCCCACTACGAGATATCTCGTAGTTGGCAGTCAATGCATTAATAGGATCCCGGTTTGTAAAGTGTTAACGTGACGACCATAAATAACTTTTGAGGTATTCGTTTTACGAAAAAATGTTTTATACAAAAGTTGCATGGTACCTTGGGGGACATACGGTGGTCTTGTCTATTTTGTATTTCCTAATTTGTTTATTGAAATAAAACTTCATTTACAAATATTATTAGGGACAGCTAACGACTTAATTTATGATACGGACGAACCGTAGCTATTTTTTTGATAACGGTCATTTTCACATCTGGCATTTTATTAGTTTACGGCCTAGAAACCGGCCAATATTTCGGTGTTCGTTGATTTCTGCTCAATAGCAAATTGCCGTATCCTAATCTTCACCAAGAACTGACGCACGTGTACTTGAGCTGCTATCTTCTGACACCGTCACATCTGAACCTACCTGACTTAGGACTGACGCACGAACTCTGAGGGCGTGACATTGATCACCTCTCTTGACACCAGAATTATTAACTGATTGGACACAGCATGCCTCCCACCCTCTGTTACGATTAGATTAAGTATTGAACAAGAAGTGTTAGAAAGTATTGAACGGGAAGTATTGAACAAGAAGTCTTAGGAAGTATTGAACGGGAAGTATTGAACAATTTTTTACTATTGGACATAGCATGCCTCCCACCCTCTTGGCGACGACACGCCTAACGAGGGTGTTTAGTATTTAAGAACTGTCACTGTTACGATTAAGATTAGAATCATTAGAATTGAACAAGAATTGGAATTAGAATTGAACAAGAATTGGAATTAGAATTGAACAAGAATTGGAATTAGAATTGAACAAGGATTGGAATTAGAATTGAACAAGGATTGGAATTAGAATTGAACAAGGATTGGAATTAGAATTGAACAAGAATTAGAATTGAACAAGGATTGGAATTAGAATTGAACAAGAATTGGAATTAGAATTGAACAAGAATTGAAATTAGAATTGAACAAGAATTGGAATTAGAATTGTCAAAGTATTGAACAGGAAGAATTGTAAGAACTAGTATTGAACTGGAGATGAGATGAGATAAGAACATTGAACATTGAACATTGAACATTGAACATTGAATTAGAACTAGAACTGGAACTTGTGAACTATTGAACTGTGGAACTTGTATTAACTGAACTAAATATATCAATTTATATTATTATTATAAACGTGTTGGCATCCTTGATGCTAAATAATCGACTCCACGCAAACTGTGGGAGTCAACAAACATCTCAGTAAGTATTCATCGCAACTACCAAGTTGTATAAGACTTTTTTACGCAGAATTTGATGGTCTACCAAAATCCGAAAAAAAAATTACACATTCCATTTAAAAAACTGACCCTAATATCTCAATAAACAAATTAGGAAATACAAAATAGATAAGACCACCGTATGTCCTCCAAGGTACCTCTTGTATCAAACATTTTTTCGTAAAACGAATACCTCAAAAGTTATTTGAGGTCGTCACGTTAACAGACTCACCCTGTATATAAAAAAAGAAAAACTTTATGCGGGGTGTTTAAAAAAAATTGCTCAATATTTATATGGTACATAAGGTTCACTGAATTGACAATGAGTAAAAAAGATCATAGGAGACATAGGTCGAATGATCAACAATTTCTGAGATATAAACATCTGTAAGGATGGTCGAAAGCGGGGATAGGGCAAAATATGGCAAAACACAAAAGTCTCAAAAAGATTATTTTATTCTAAACCGTCTCCTAACGCGGGCTTAGCTAGACTGCCCTTTGTCTCTCTTCTTCGTACGTTTTCGGAAAACCCGGGCCCCACCACTAGAGCGGGCCATGTGCATTTCTGCCTAGCCGATTTCCCAGACACTTGGTGACCAGGCATCTCACTCAGGCAGTATCATTAATTAACCCTCATGCAGGGCCTTGGTGCCGTAGGCGCTCTTACGCCTTACACATCTTTGTATTAATATGTTAATATAAAATTAATTTTGTATTAATACGTTAGCATCACGATTGAGTTACTGGCTTCTATCATATTCATATTCATGGGGTTTGGTCAAAGGTGAATTGGACGTGATGGCATAGCCCCTTCAATCCCCTGATTTAAAACATTTCAACTTTTTTTTTTATGCGGGTATTTGAAAGGCAAAGTGTAGATATCAAAATTTCAGCAGTAAATCAATCATAATACTGGCATATAAAAATGTTTATATCTCAGAAATAAGCTATTATGTTTATTGAGGCTCTTTTAGTAGGTACAGGGTGCTTTATGTACCATGCAGACATCGAATGATTTTTTTAATACCCTGTACAGATCGAAAGTACATCTATAAAACTATGAAACTAAAATTGCTCGATCTGTTAAAGTGGTCACTTCTTATTGTCAGTCGTCTGAAATTCGTGATATTTATTGTTTTATTTGATATAGGCTTCTACGAACTGGAAGCGTAGTGAACTGCGGAATTTATTGCAGGAATATTGTGGTGAATATATTGTTAATGAATTCCATAATAAACAGTATTCGAAATATCCGCGGCGCGTATGTTTCGTATCAAAAATGAAATGAATTCAAAATATATCAGAATCCAAGTTTTTCGTGCAGTGAACGCATATATTTTTTTTTCTTTTGCAATACTGAAATTATTCTTTAACGAAAGCTTTTAATTTTTATGAGTCATGTTTATTTGAATTTACATGTTACAATTTTTTATGGTCATCCTACGTTACTTGCTGTGTATCTTGAAATATGGTTGTTGACTCCCACAGTGTTCGTGGAGTCGATTATATAGCATCAAAGATGCCAACACGATTTATAACAATAACAGATAATATATTTAATTCAGTGGTAATACAAGTTCACAGTTCTTGTGCAGTTCTAGTACAGTTCTGATACAGTTCTTGGTTCAATACTAATGTAGTTCTACTACAGTTCTTATTTAGTTCTTGTTCAGTTCACATTCAGTTCTAAGTTCAATGCAGTTCTAAGTTCTAATGCAGTTCCAATGTAGTTCTTGTATAGTTCTTGTATAATTCTAATACAGTTCATAGTTCAATTCTCAATCAGTTCTAATCCAGTTCTAAGTTCTAATGCAGTTCCAATGTAGTTCTTGTATAGTTCTAATCTAATCGTAACAGTCACTTTCCTTAAATATTAGACACCCTTGTTAGGCGTGTCATCGCCAAGAGGGTGGGAGGCATGCTATGTCCAACCAGTCCAAAATTCTGGTGTCAAGAGAGGTGGCCAATGTCACGCCCTCAGAGTTCGTATGTCAGTCCCAAGTCAGGTAGGTGCAGATGTGACGGTGTCAGAAGGTCGCAGCTGAAGTGCACGTGAGTCAGTTCTTGGTGAGGCTTTAGGGTACGGCACTTTGCTATTGAGCAGAAATCAACAAACACCGAAATATTCACTAGTTTCTAGGTGGTAAACTAATAACATGCCAGATGTGAAAATGACCGTTCTCAAAAATAGCTAGAGTTCGTCCGTATCATAAATTAAGTCGTTCGCTGTCCTTAACAATGGTATTAGATACATTAATTTATCAAATGAAACTATTTCATAGCAATGACTTATGGAAGAGGTATTTGTTAATTATACAAAGTGGTAAATATATTTACATGATTATACATTGTAAACAATACTCAAATCGTACAATGCGCATACAGTCAACGAGCATCTACTTAATTGATTAAATAGTTCATTTTCTCTGATATATAACACAATTAATCACTTGAAAATGTTTATACACTCTACAAATTAACTAAACTACACTCTCAAATTAGTAACCCAGTATACTCTTCTTACAGTCAAGAATATCTTCTTACAATCAATATATACAGGGTGTTCAAAAAACACCATTCAATATTTATATGGCATATAGAACATACTGTGCTGAGTAAAAAAGCCTTAGTAAACATAGGTTGAAAGATGAATTTGGTAGCAAATATCCACATAAAGTATTCTTAAATATTACTATATATTTTTTATACATCTTTTACATTTTTTACGTTTTTAAAAATTTTAATTACTTATTTTACAAGTTCGAATAATCCTTTAGCGTATGATACCGAGCGAAGCATTCTCCCTTGTTATTATCATTAAAAAACCGAAAATATAAATGATTTTTAGAAAGCTGTTTCCTTACAAATTAAAACGCCAACTTTGAAATAATAAAATGCTGTACAACGATAAAACACTTTATAAGATATAATGCATAGAGGCACAGAGCTACCGATGTAATGGCTATACTGACCCACTGATTTTTACGCTCTCAGAATGATGACATTCATTTTTTTTGCCAACCATTTGTTAAGGGAATACGCAAGACTTCGTTACCCTGGTAACGTAACAAGAAAGTCTATTTTTAGTTCCTTAAATCGTCGATTGAGTCGAAGAAACCTGAAAACGAGATATCTCGTCTCCCGGCCACAACGTTCCGATTCCCAAAGACGAGATATCTCGTCTCCCGTACGTAATGTGTTAAGCCAGTTTTTAAGTCAAACATTGTAAAAAGCAATTCAATATACACCACTATTCCTACATACACATACATATATTAAAAAGAAATCAATAAATAAATAAATCATAAAAATAGTTCAAATCATTACACTTTAATAACATAAAAAGAAAAAGGAATTAAATAGCTTCTTCGTGTTCCAAAAAATGCAATAATTCCAATATCACCCAAACGACAAAATAAAAAGAATCCAAACTTCCTGTAAGAAAACGTTAGACAACCGTGTTATACATTATCGACATGTGCCTGTACATGCGAGGATTGTGGGTGTGTGCGCGACGCACGTTTGTGCATTTCTCATTTGTTTCACAGATGGGTGATTTGTGCAGTCTCCTTTGTGCCACCAAAAGAAACGCACGCATATACTTTGTACATTTTACATAATATAATTAAGTGTGATAACATATACTATTTATTATACCGAATCTTCTGTCACTTCCATTCACTCTCCTCAAAACCTCCCACGACTGCCCTCAAAGAATCATCGTCCCGCCACTATTTCGAAGAATTATTAACCGGGGAATGACACACAGATCGTATCCCGGATAAGAGTAAGAGCCAAATGCTCGTCGCAAATACGTAGGATCTTCTCGTGAAAGAAGAGCTCCATCTCGTGAGGACTAAATTCTTTAAGGATCCAGGATCCCTCCACATGCAGAGCTGCACCCTGAGAACCAGAGAGGGTTCTCCTGCTCGCCGCGGGAGCCATTTTTCTCCACCGCAATTCGATTCGATTTCTCGGGAAATGCTCTCGCCGCTCGAGGAAAAAACACTGAGAATCGGGAGACTCCTGGCGGATCCGGTAAATTGAAACTGGATGGGAAACGGAGGGTTGGAAATGGGCGAACGAAGGACGGAAAGGGGGACGAGACGCGCGGAACCTGCTTTCAGGCGTAGATCCCGCGAGACAGCGCCAAAGAAATGAGAAGCTGCTCTCGCTGCCGCTCGAAATCGGGAATTCTAATTAGACAAAATTGCAAACGCGACCGAAGACCTACGTTCTGTGGTTTTTAAAGCTCTTTTTTTAGGCGCGAAAGTGCACAAAATAATAGCGTATTATGCGAAATGAAGGTATTCGAAAGGAGAGATAGAAATGGGAATGGAATTTTGATTCTTTCGAGGATTTAATTTGGCTTGAATGTGAGTTTATTTGTATGGGAAAGATTGGACAATTTTGGCCGGAAAAGAAGCGTTTTAAAGCCGACGTTATGGGATACCGGTGGTAGAAAATGGAGATTTTTAATTTTAATCTACTACAAATTGAACACGTCGGACGGGAAACATTTTGATGATGGCAATTTTCATTTCTATTCGTTGCTTTTTTTCACGGAAAGAAATTGAGTTTCTGTTGTTTTATTGGTATTGTTTCCAGGTATGAAGTATCAATCCTGTGCAACGTGATATGTTTCGTTTAGTTTCTATTTTCCAATTCGTTTAAATATCGGCGCAAAACGGTACAAACTTTTTCAACACATTTACCGAGGCAGCTTTTTCGAAAGATTTTCATATCTGTCGGTATGGGAGAACTTTATGTTCGATTTCGACGATTTAGCGAAGCGTACGAAGCTTATCCAATATTGTAAAACGTAAGAAAATAAAACTTTAAATATTAAAAAATAGCAATGTTGGTACAAGACAAATAACAGCGCTTTTTCGCCAACGGAAAACGAGTCGTACCGAATAAAGGTTCGATTTATTGTATCACAATTTCTGATAACAAATAAATTCTTTCACGAAACGATAATCATAGTAAATATTAAGTTGTCTCGAAAATTTCTTTCGTTATCTTCACGCAGCGATTTCGTCTAAGAATATTTAAATAAAAATTCGGCCTTATTTGTTAAACCAGAGATGAAGGAAAAAAATAGTGCAAAACGAATCCTACGTGAAGTAATAATACATTGCAAAATATAAAATCTTATGTATCCACTGCTTATTAACACTAGAACTACCGACGATTAAAGTAAAGTTATTTGTACCAAAGAAATCAAAATGATAGATATTTCGAAAAATACCTATAATAAGGGTAACAATTCTTTATGCATATTTTTTACAAACAATTACGGAAAATCCTTAAAAATTCATTATTGTAAATTTCTAAAACTTCTATAAGAAATTATGAACACGTCATTTTGACTTGTTCGGTAGTTCTAGTGTTAATAAAACAAAAGAAACTTTCGAGACAACCTAATACAATGGATATAATTTGTCATTGCGTTAACAGATGACAAATCTCGTGTTGTTAAAATAAAAATGTCTTACGTTCGTATCAAAATAATGGCTCCATTTTAGGAATCTCACAAATTTTTAATATCAAAAGAAGTATTTTTTTTAATCTGAATCCCTTTCCCGTTGATGCACATTTATGGTTGCCATTTGTCATCCAATGTTCTACCCGTGGTTCTCCGACTTTCGCGTTTCAGCTTGATTTGCATATTAAAAACCCCATTTGAATTGGACCCGTGCAGCTTTGTCGCATAAAAGGGCATCGCGTCGCGCAGGATTGGACGTCTCGGACGTAAATTACACCGTCCAACGGCCAATTGATGTCCCGATTCTCGGTACGTGCTTCACATAGCTTTTCGCGCGGTGATTACAAATCTGTAAACCATTTTTCTCGTATACGCAGTTTTTAAGAAATCTGATTTTGAAAAGGATTCATATTCTTTTTTTTTTGGTTTAATCCTGTTGATCTCCTTGGTTCTATGTGACCAGAAATGAAATTTAATTTTATTAATACTATGCGTTTAAATATTTCTTTATCAGATTTAATGTATTTAATCGTTGCGTTTGCTTCTTTAATATTATATATTTTGTAGGTTTAAAATATTTTTAGATTAACGAAAAAAGAATTTTAACACGTTAAACGCCACGCTGATTTTGGTCGATTTCTCGTTAACCCGTGTGCTGCGATACCAATTAAAAAACATTTGGTCGTAAAATAGTTAAGAATTTAAGAAGAAAATTGTAAATGCCTGCGAAGGAAAGTCGTATCTTCGTTTAATGCGATTTGATAGAACACGTTAATGAATTATAAGGTATTATTTTTTGAAATTAATACCGTCAGTCCTGAGAAATCAATGACGCCTAAATGAAAATTTCAGCGTCGCTCCGCAGGGACCGGCGTGACTGTGAGTGAGGAAGGATTAAACAAATTTGGGACATAACTATTGTTGAGAGATATGTAAAAAGGTAGTCTTTTTGAAAAGGTGATAAAAATGTATATTTAAGAAGACGAGAATTAAACAATGACCTATGTTCTTCCTAGACCGATTTACATTTCGTGCTGACTGGAAAAATTAGCAGCCGTCGATTCTTGTAATCTAAAAACATATCACAGTTTACCTTTTCAGGTACGCTGATTAACCCTCTATGGGACCGTGTGACTTAAAAGTTACAAACTGATGTATCTATATTTAAAAAAATTAATTTTAGTTATCACTGTACTATTAAATTTGATTACTGTATTACTGTAGTGACACCACGATCCATCTACAGTAATTATTAGTTAAAACATTTTCAAATAAAAGTGAAAAACTGTAATCAATCGTAATTTTTTCTCCAATAAGCAGACAAAATTCGGGCTATAGAGGGTTAACCCTTTCGCGGCGGAGCGCTCAGAAATGAATTAATATTCGATATTGAATATTCGATTATATAAAACATCTCTGGACAAGAAGCGTGTACTGCTACCGCGTCGAGAATAATCGACTGAATGGACATTATTGGGCAGATGTTGATAACAAGTGAACGGCGCCAAAAGGCGCTGTCCGCTCGAAGCGAGCATCTATAGCTGAACGCCAAAAGGCGCTGTTCGCCGCGAAAAGGTTAATATCACTTAGGTCTTTCCCAGACCGATACGCAAACCTTGTCCGACGAGGAGTTTTACTACTTAACCGTTTTATCTCTTTGAGGCACAGGATTTCAGATCAAAAATAGACCCATGTTGCACAGGAATTTTATCGGGTTTTAAATGAAACAAAATTGGTATATTTTTATTAATAAAGGTATAACATCGTGTAAAAACATAACAAAATAGTAATAGTTAATTAAAATGTCAGTGCAATAAACCTTCCGTTTATAACAATTGGTGAACCGTTAATTGCGTGTTGAATGTTGCCAAGACAAGGAATACATTTGTAACATTGTTTGAATACATTACCAACTGCTTTACATAAATAAGGCGAAATATAAACCTATGCACGTGCAGCTACTGCAAGATTTCGAGGTGGGACTAAAAATGTCCCACCATGCCGTGAAATACATCAAAAAGGTGGGACACTTTTAATCCCACCGTATCTCAAAGAGTTATTTCAACAACCATAAAAGATATTAAACTTTCGTTTGCATCAAATGATTCCGTTGACTTTCCAAAATACGCTTATATCAATTTATAATACATGATAGAAAAATTCATATTCAATATTTCTTTTAGAATTTCTCTACTGTTTTCTATCTTTAATGTTTTCTTCAGGGTTTCTACTAGCATGACGATAATATCTGAACTCTGATATTAGAAGTAATAAATTATATCGGAACTCCGATATTAGAAGTAATAAGTAATATCGAAAGGTTGAAGTTCTCTTCACCGTTCAATTTATTATTATAAAGAAAAACTAGACGATAACGTAACGGCAAGTAACGACGACGGTTCGTAAACGATTTATCACGAGGGCGAAAATGTCAAAGTGAACATGTATCCTGATATTCCTTTGTTTTATAAATGAATTTCAGTTGAATCGAAGTTACAGCAACCCAGCTCTAATTAATTTCGCCCGGTTAACAATTTCTTTATTGACAATACCGTGCGAAACGTATCTCTGTTATTTTTACTGCTGGGAGTTGTACACAATGTGATCTGTTAATTATAAATATCATATCATTCATCACCTTATTCGTATACTTTATCAACAACGCATTAAAATGCAGTATATTATAAACATGTCCTTATTTTATTAACGCATTATAAATGGATGGTGAGTTTGTTTATGAAGAGTAATGCGTATGAGGTAATCGAGTTAGTAAATCATAAATAGATTTGAAAAACGATCCTTCTTGTCCGGAACATAAGTATCTTACGAGACCGAGAAATCGATAACGTAGAACAATCTCTAAAAAAAAAATTAATCGCGTAAATTATTATCGACGCTACTGCTGCTTCAAGTTATTATTAGATATTACACAAAATTATTGTACGAAATAAATCTGTAAAAATGTTATAAAGTCTTACGTTGCAGTAAATTCATTATATTCTAGCTAAGTATTAGCAACGTAGTTCTACCATATATTTTTTCACGTTCACAACGATTTCTATACATCTTACAATGACTGGTACTTTATTACTTCTTGTTTCATATCTTTATAAATTATTATCGACGCTACTGCTGCTTCAAGTTATTATTAGATATTACGCAAAATTATTGTACGAAATAAATCTGTAAAAATGTTATAAAGTCTTGCGTTGCGGTAAATTCATTATATTCTAGCTAAGTATTAGCAACGTAGTTCTACCATATATTTTTTCACGTTCACAGCGATTTCTATACATCTTACAATGACTGGTACTTTATTACTTCTTGTTTCTTATCTTTATAAATTATTATCGACGCTATTGCTGTTTCAAGTTATTATTAGATATTACGCAAAATTATTGTACGAAATAAATCTGTAAAAATGTTATAAAGTCTTGCGTTGCAGTAAATTCATTATATTCGTTTATTAAAAATATATTTAAGGAATTTAAGCAGCCGTATCACTTTTTAATATCGCTAGCAATTTTTCGTCAATTTTTTTAGCATGCATCTGTAATATTTAATTTTGTTCAAATTTTGAACAACGAATGATTACAAGCATCATATCAAGAACCAATATTTCTTACACAAACACACGCTTAAATAGGAAACCCTGTTTCAGCTTTTGACTTTTGGAAATTCTGTCCTTATTCAGTTAAGCGTTTCGTCTGTGAAAACCACTGATCGCGAATGTGTTAATACGAAACTTGGACCTAAAGACAGTAGATTGTTGATAGGTAGGAGCAGAGAGGAATAATGACGATAACGACGATCAGCTAACAAGGCTAAATTCCGGTTAGCTAACAAGGTATTACTGTGTCTAGAGAAGGCGCATTCTAAGAGGAAAAATACCTGCCATCGAGTAATCGCGTTCAAAGGACACTGGATCAGATTTACGCATGAGTGAATTTTGTGGGGCAATAAAATGGGAATCAAAGTCACAGTAAATCTAACCAGAGATCTGAAATTGTCCTAGCTTGATACAAACGTTAAAAAATACGAAAAAAATTTAAATAATGCGAAAAATGTCCTTTTTTTATAATCTGTTATTACAAATAGGATCGAGAATCCCAGTATCATTTATTTAACTTTTTATTCTGTGTATAAATACAGAACAAGTTACAGCAGTTACTTTGAAAAAATCCATTTTGTAACGTTGCTTTGTTTGTTAATTGCTTGTGAAAAAAATGTCATTGCTCGGTGCAAACTACGATGACAGGATTAAATAGAATTACTGATATTGACGGGAAAAAGTGATTGGTTTGGTGTAAAATAATCTAACAAGGGAATATAGGAGGCTGATACACATTCATTTTGACGAAACTTTGCACAAATTTTCTTTAGACCTTCCTAACAATATATCCGTACTTTATTCCTGCCTGTTTTTTACTTTAAGGTAGAAATCAACCCTCTTATCCAATTTCACCCTTCTATATAAGTATTTATAAATCGTAAACGACAAAAGATATCAATAAATGATTGAAACAAAAGTCATACTGTTTCATGCGGTCTATAAATTCGTTGCAAGAAAACTTCCAAAAGAAGTAGTAATTGGGGCTCAATTTTCATAAAAAAGTCATTTTTACGAAAAATATCTCGCATAACAAACACTTCTCGCAATAAAGAATTTGTTCCAAATATAAAAAGAAGCGATCGATCTGTAACCGAAACAATATTAAACTTATTTCTTTTCAAAACTGGACCTATACCACTTTAAAAAAAAAGAAGCTGCTATACGATAGGATCGTTGCAAAACATTTATAACACAAATTAATCACGCAAGTTTCGTTCCTCTTCCAATGGATCTTGTATTGCGCTCGATTAGGGAAACTTTTACGTATTTCCAAGTCGATATTTTTTAATTAAAAAGCCGGGCTTTTCCCGCGGCGAAGCCAATAAATTTAGCGTCGTTCTGGTGAAAATTATTCTCTCGAAACGGTGAAAAAGAAGTTGCTCGCGGGGAGAGGAAAATCGTCGCGATCAAGCGTAATTAAGTTTTCTAAAGTTCGCTAAGTTACGGCGAACGGTTGAATATTAAATATGCATTAGCTGAACTTAAGCCGCCGGTGGAAATGTTATAAAGCGTCGGGGGAAAAAAGGAAACTTCGGGTCAACGAGCAAGTTCAAAACAACAGTGAAAAACAAAGTTTCGATCGAATTTTTTTTTCTTTTTCTTTTTTTTTCTACCTTAACTGTGCGCATAAGAGTCGAGAAAATTTTTCTTCAAATTCATACAATCCTTCGAAACAGCTTTTTGTAACTCTGAAGATTCTCTCAACGAACTTTTATTTTCCTTATTTGCGATCGTTTAAATTCATCGGGTACAGAAATTTCTTCCTGTTCCTTTATTTCGAGTGTAATAATACGTATAATTTTTTTTAATTCACTTTTAAGTAACATAGGTCGACTAAAATGTAGATGAAACATATACTGCGAGTGATTAACACTAGAACTACCGAAGTGGTCAAAACGACTTGTGTTGACTCCCACAGTTTGCGTGGAGTCGATTATTTAGCATCAAGGATGCCAACACGTTTTATAACAATAATATAAATGATATATTGAGTTCAGTTACTACAAGTTCCACAGTTCAATAGTACACAAGTTCTAGTTTTAATTCTAACTCACAACTTCAATGTTCAATGTTCTTATCTCCTCTCATCGCAAGTTATCCATCTCTTGGTTATTCTAAATATTTCCCAAGTTCTTTTCTAATACTTTTCTAATACTTGTTTGACAATTCTAAGACTTCTTATTCAATATTTCCCGTTCAATACTTTCTAAGACTTCTTGTTCAATACTTAATCTAATGGTAACAGAGACAGTTCTTAAATACTAAACACCCTCGTTAGGCGTGTCGTCGCCAAGGGGGTGGGAGGCATGCTATGTCCAATAGTCAAAAAATGTTCAATACTTCCCGTTCAATACTTTCTAAGACTTCTTGTTTAATACTTCCTGTTCGATACTTTCTAAGACTTCTTGTTCAATACATCCCGTTCAATACTTTCTAAGACTTCTTGTTCAATACATCCCGTTCAATACTTTTTAAAACTTCTTGTTCAATACTTTCCGTTCAATACTTTCTAAGACTTCTTGTTCAATATATAATCTAATCGTTACAGAGGCAATTCTTAAATTCTAAACACCCTCGTTAGGCGTGTCGTCGCCAAGAGGGTGGGAGGCATGCTATGTCCAATAGTAAAAAATTGTTCAATACTTCCCGTTCAATACTTTCTAAGACTTCTTGTTTAATACTTCCTGTCCGATACTTTCTAAGACTTCTTGTTCAATACATCCCGTTCAATACTTTCTAAGACTTCTTGTTCAATACATCCCGTTCAATACTTTTTAAAACTTCTTGTTCAATACTTTCCGTTCAATACTTTCTAAGACTTCTTGTTCAATATATAATCTAATCGTTACAGAGACAATTCTTAAATTCTAAACACCCTCGTTAGGCGTGTCGTCGCCAAGAGGGTGGGAGGCATGCTATGTCCAATAGTAAAAAATTGTTCAATACTTCCCGTTCAATACTTTCTAAGACTTCTTGTTTAATACTTCCTGTCCGATACTTTCTAAGACTTCTTGTTCAATACATCCCGTTCAATACTTTCTAAGACTTCTTGTTCAATACATCCCGTTCAATACTTTCTAAGACTTCTTGTTCAATACTTCCCGTTCAATACTTTTTAAAACTTCTTGTTCAATACTTTCCGTTCAATACTTTCTAAGACTTCTTGTTCAATATATAATCTAATCGTTACAGAGACAATTCTTAAATTCTAAACACCCTCGTTAGGCGTGTCGTCGCCAAGAGGGTGGGAGGCATGCTATGTCCAATAGTAAAAAATTGTTCAATACTTTCTAAGACTTCTTGTTTAATACTTCCTGTCCGATACTTTCTAAGACTTCTTGTTCAATACATCCCGTTCAATACTTTCTAAGACTTCTTGTTCAATACTTCCCGTTCAATACTTTCTAAGACTTCTTGTTCAATACTTCCCGTTCAATACTTTCTAAGACTTCTTGTTCAATACTTCCCGTTCAATACTTTCTAAGACTCCTTGTTCAATATATAATCTAATCGTAACAGAGACAATTCTTAAATTCTAAACACCCTCGTTAGGCGTGTCGTCGTCAAGAGGGTGGGAGGCATGCTATGCCCAATGAGTTAAAAATTCTGGTGTCAAGAGATGTGGTCAACGTCACGCCCTCAGAGTTCGTGCGTCAGTCTTAAGTCAGGTAGGTTCAGATGTGACGGTGTCAGAAGGTAGCAGCTGAAGTACAGGTGCGTCAGTTCTTGGTAAAGATTAGGATACGGCAATTTGCTATTGAGCAGAAATCGAGGAACACCGAAATATTCGCCAGTTTCTAGGTGGTAAACTAATAACATGCCAGATGTGAAAATAATCGTTCTCAAAAATAGCTCGGGTTCGTCCGTATCATAAATTAAGTCGTTAGTTGTCCTTAACAACTTGTTTGTAATTTTTCATATAAATTCTATGAATCAAGAAAGGTGTGCTATCAGAAGTTTTCAGCGATTTTCTTAAAGAATATGAAGAAAGGTTTAATTTCCTTGCGATATATATTTTTTTTCAAATACCTATCATCCTGATTTCTTTGGTACAAATAAATCTACTTTAATCGTAGTTCTAGTGTTAAGGTAAACGATCTCATTACAGGGCATGTAAGAACGTGGTCGTTTAAAAATAGTTATTTTTCACCGAGATATAAATATATTTGTATGAGGTATTGATTATCGAGTATGTTGGTTCCTATAGTTTTGTAAATAAATTAGTAGTTTTTGAATTAATTAGAAAAGTAGTATTAATTTAATAATACGTGAACGTTTACGAGGAAATGACATTTAGTCTGAGGTCCCCATTATTTTCCTATTTGTACCTTTTACCGTCCGCCTTGTGTCCCCATTACTGTGCAGTAGTTTCAGTTATTAAATACTGGACACGAAGTAGTTCGGTCTACTATTAATTTGTTTCCATGAATATAGTACTGGATAAAATACATTGTGTTTATTAACATTTTGTGGAATGTACGTAGCAGAGCATTATATATTTCTTTTATTATTCAAAAGTATTAATAACATTACGCGTCTTCCAATTAATGAAATAAATACATACAACTCGATGAATAATGAGGAATCGAAGGGTGATAATATAAGTATAAATTCGAAAATTAAATGTTACTGTAAATTTGTCACACGAGACACAAAAACGGTAATAAATTCTGATGCATGGAATTATAAGGCATCGAGTTCCGAGATACCAAATTGAATCCCCTATTGATTATTCTGTGCACGGCTCCGATTAAATCTAAGATATAAAAAATGAATCAATAAACGACAGTTCAATCTTGGTTACCCATAGAAGAAGTCTCTTTCTTTGTCTGACAAAAGTCGATTTTTACAAAATTTTGGTACGATATAGATCTTAAAAAAATATTAAACACGTATTTTTTTTATACCGGCCACGGTTCATTTTAACCCTTTACACTCGTGAACTTTTTTAAGTTTCAAAGGACTACTGTGAAAATTTAGTGTTCTTTCGGAAAGAGAAACAGAAAATTATAAATGTTTACGATTTTTTATTTATTTGGTTAATTTGCTTTTATTTTAAAATAAAAGAAGTCTTCTTTTGGAAAGGAAAAAAGAAAATTATAAATTTTTACGTTTTCTTATTTGTTTGGTTAATTTTCTTTTATTTTAAAATAAAAGAAGTATTCTTTTAGAAAGGAAAAAAGAAAATTATAAATTTTTACGTTTTCTTATTTGTTTGGTTAATTCACTTTCATTTTAAAATAAAAAAAGTGTCCGAATCAATGAAAATATAGAATTTAATTAAAAACCTAATCTCCGACGAAAATTGTGCACATCGCCATAGCGGCGCCAGCCGAGTGCNGAATAAAAGAAGTGTCCGAATCAATGAAAATATAGAATTTAATTAAAAACATAATCTCAGAAGAAAATTGTGCACATCGCCATAGCGGCGCCAGCCGAGTGCAAATGGTTAAAATTAAATACACGATTCGTAAAAGGACACTGCTTGAACTAACCATGACAGAAGAACGTCATTATTTAATCTACAGCTTAGCAATTAAATAACCCAAATATAAAGAACCTTTCAAATAACAAAACAGTTCCATAAGGTTCGACACTTACAGACTTTAACGTCATTTTTATCGCATATTAGCTCAGTAATTTATTCACAACATTGAATTTTATCCTGTTATATAACAATATTTATCCTATTATTAAATAACAAAATTATGGATTACATTCTGTTAAAAACAAGCAAGTGTCCGGATACTTTTCAGTAGTAGCGTATATGTTTCAAAAGTAATCAAGTCTTAAACAATTTTTATTATACCAGTTTACAAATCAGTAATCACCATATGCACCATTTAACTCATTTGCATCACGAAGCGGAATATTCCGCGTTGCAATATCTTCTCAATAACACCAAACGCGGAATAATCCGCCGACACCGACATCGTACCATAGCATTGAATAAAAATATTTGCACTAAGAATTTTATATTTATTGATATATATTATTCCTTGTACTCCGATACATCATCACAATCAGTTAGTATTAATAAAGAATAGGAAATATTTAAATCGGAACGAGTTATAAATGATCCGATGAATTACACACGATCAATCGTGTAGGCTTCGGTAACAAGCGAGAGTCCCTGCAATTTAAGTCGTGATGCAAATGAGTTAAGTACACCTTTGAAACTCAGAAAGATTTCTTTATATAACACGTTCACGCAATAAAATATATTATAAATAACCTCTATTATACAAAAAAATATAACAACAAATATTAGGTCGTCCCAAAAGTTTCTTTCGTTTTATTAATAAGTAATAGCTGCATAATATTTCATGTTTTACAATATATTATTTTATATAGGATCCATTTTACTCTATTGCCTTCCTCCATCTCTAGTTTAACAAATAAGGCTGCATGTTTATGTAAACATTGCTAGATGAAGCCACTGCGTGAAGATAACGAAACTTTCGGGACAACCTAATATAATACACTTTCCAATTTTCTATTTCATCCGAATCAAGCAAAAAAAAAAAAAAAAAAATTAGCTCCGACCATAAAATCCCATTTCCTCCGATCAAAACAACGTTCGTAGAACTTCGACCCACCCCAATCGCCGCAGAATGAAAACCGTAAAACAATACGTCGAGCTCGATCGTCCCGAACGAGACACCGAATCCAGATCACTCCCCGTGTTCGTTCCAGTTTACACAATTTTCCTCCTCCATATTTTCCACTGACGTTCCTTTTCGACGCCAATCTACGATTAATCGAATCGCGCTTTTTTCAAACCCACCCCCCACGTCAAAACGTCTCTCTGGCACGACTCTTTCACACTCGACGCTCTCGCGGACTCGAAGATTTCGAAGAGCCACGACCGACACGCGAAACTTCCTTACCCTCGCGATAATGGGCGCGACGGGGATAGGGAAGGTTGGTATCTGGTCGGTGGATCGTAACGACCGAACGTAATTAGCTTTTTGAGGGGGCGAAAAGCGAGCCGGGGATTCCTTTCACCGCGAAAGAAGGAGACGTCACTGGCAGATTATTTCTGTGGTAAATTAAGCCGGCGCCGAGGTTGGGTATCGTTCATCTCCTGCCGACGTCGTCGTATCGGCGGGCTTCTCTCGAACGAACGCGAGATTCGAGCCACCAGAGATACCGGTCTCGAGTTTTCCGCGTTGACTTTCTTGGCGAAAGTCGCGGAACTTGGAAGTTGCCCGAACGAGTAAAGAGAACATCCTCGTGCTGGGTAAATGGAGAACATTGGATGGATGGAGGTTGTCGGAGGAGCTGAAGCATCGACCTCTCTTTCCCTTTGGAGATGCGAGATAGATTCTTCGAGACGAGATCGATGTTTGGATTTGCTTGGTGATTTCAGGTAGGGGATGAGGGAGGCAATGCAGGGTTTTAGGGGAGGATTACAGGGATGCAACTGAGAATATTGTGATGGTTTCTCTGCGGCGATGATATTGAAATGAAGGAACGTAGGAAATGAATGGTTCTTTTGATTTCAGATTATTAACCCTTTCTCTGTGGCGCACGTGGTTGCAAGTATGGTTTCCTTGTAGGGCTGTTAGGATAACGGACCACCACGAGTTTATGATACGGACACGCCAGTTGCTATTTTTGAGGATTTGTTAATTTTACCGTTTTTTGAATGCTATTAATGTTAAGGACAGCTAACGACTTAATTTATGATACGGGCGAATCTATAAGGGAGGGGTGATTAAACTTACAGCTGCTCTTTATATTAGAGAGCTATAATTATTATGTATTTAACACTTGCTTGCAACTTACAATGTTCTTACTCCTTACCGTTACCGATCCCTTACTCTTCCAACATAATAACTGCCACGCGCCCGAACATTCACACCTTTATAGTCCATTCTCAATCGTTCTTTCTTTTTCTCCACACGCATCCCTTTTCACTCGCACCTACAACCTGCTCATCCATCCCTTCCAATCATGCAGTCACGTATACTTCATTCCCACGGTCTAACTTCCAAGTCCCAAACATTCTTTCTACCACCCAAGACACTCAGCCACGGTCACACTTTCCAAACATACCCGGCTCAGTCTCACTCGCAACCATAAATCCATTCGCACTACCACTCAATGAGTTCAACTACCGCGCCATCCTGTCGCAATACGACACCGACCGCATTCAACAACCACCCGCTCAAGCATACCTGATCACACTTAAAACCCTTACAAATCCTAGCTATTTTTCAGAACGGTCATTTTCACATCTGGCATGTTATTAGTTTACGACTTAGAAACTGGCGAATATTTAGGTGTTTGTCGATTTCTGCTCACTAGCAAAGTGTCGTATCCTAATCTTCACCAAGAACTGACGCATGTGTTCTGACACCGTTACATCTGAACCTACCTGACTTAGGACCGACGCACGAACTCTGAGGGCGTGACATTGACCAGCTTTCTTGGCACCAGAATTTTTAACCGATTGGACATAGCATACCTCCCACCCTCTTGGCGACGACACGCCTAACGAGGGTGTTTAGTATTTAAGAACTGTCTCTGTTACCATTAGATTAGAATTGTGATTAGAATTGTCAGAACAAGTATTAGAAAGGTATTAGGAAGAACTTAAGAAGGAACTGGAGATGAGATGAGATAAGAACATTGAACATTGAGCATTGAATTAGAACTAGAACTGGAACTTGTGAACTATTGAACCGTGGAACTTGTACTAACTGAACTAAATATATCATTTATATTATTGCTATAAAACGTGTTGGCATCTTTGATGCTAAATATTCGACTGCACGCAAACTGTGGGAGTCAACAATTAATTTAATAACCAGGAGAACCGTCGAAACCTTAGTTACTACCTAAGCATTCGGCCTCTCTGCTCAATAGCAATTGACGTATCATAATCTTTACCCCTCGGACTACGGACTCGACGAACACATGGCTGCCAGCTTTGACTTTACTCGATTTACAGAAATATTTCCACCACCTAAGGACTGCTTTTTGGAAAACGCCCCAACTCTAGAAACCTACACAGATTGGACTAGACAGTTTTCCCACTAGCAATTGCTTTTTCCAATAACAATTGATTTGTTACTATCGTGATAATAATCAAAACCAAAAACATCCCTTTGCTCCCATGGCCAGGCAATTCTTCCGACTTGAATGCCACAGAAAATGTTTAGAGCCTGCTCGAAAGACTAGTTTACGATTCTCCAAGCACCACGTTATCCGAGTTCAAAACAAAAACTACAGATATTTGGGAAAATAATGAAGATACAAAGCATATGATCGAGCAATGTATACGGAGCATACCGGACAGAATACAAGCTGCCATCAAAGCAAACGGTAGAAATACAAAATATTAACATGTGTTAATAATGTTACGTACGGTAGTAGTGTATTACGTTAATAGTTAATAAATTATATCATTACAATTTGAACAGTCCTTTTAATTTCACGAAAAACGTGAGAAATGCTGAAAATTTGTAGCGGTCCTAATTCGATGACCAGGAACTGCATACAAGATATCTCGTGACCCGTATGCAACGTGTTAACAAGAACCGAATGAACGCAATGTGCGGATGAAAAATAGAGTTATTTAAGTATTGGAGGATAGACTTTGGATTATGACAATATAGGAGAATTAAGAGAACAGTTGGAAGATGAAGAGTCCAATGAGAGTAACGGTGAAAGGTGGCGACTAGCTGAAAATACAGATAAGACCAGGATTAAAAAGAAAAATATTTAAGGATATAACAGAACGATTGGTGAAAAATCTACCGATGTTTTCGCTAGTGTCCGTCGATTTCCGTACAACGAGGAGGTATCATGAGAGAAAACAACGCACAAGCGTGACCGAACAGAAGCGTTAAATTTTCATTAACGAAAATTACGAAGCGGGCCACGCCGGCTGGCCGCTGATAGTTCCAGCAATTATTTTAAGCGCGGCCTGTATAAATCAGCTGGCCGAACCAAATGAACCCTGAATAGCAGTCCGCGTCGAATAGAGCCGGGGGGATATATCCGTGGAACACACCGGCTCGGTCTCGTAATTAAAAACGAGAAAAAACATTTAATGGTTTCCTCGTTCCGCCTCGCAATTTGTCCGGTCTGGTGATAAAGTTGTACACGTTTGTCGATTCGTCAGAAACTGTCGTGGTCGTTCTGAGAAATAAAATTACCTAATGTGCACGTGCGTTTTTCGTCGTTTTTTCCTGTTGGGAAACGTGGGTTGGATATACCAAAGGTTTTCGTGTACACGGCGGAGGTTTTGGATTGGTTATCTGAATTTACGAGGGCGAACTGAAAAGCTTTCCTTTCACTGTAATATTTTTAGTTATAATGGAAAGATCTGGGTAACATTCGTTTTGTCTAGCCAAATGGTATTCCTACTTTATAAAAAGAAAAATCGAACGATTGAGGAGAGAAAGTGGAACATTTTTTCGACATGAAACAACTAATTTTGTTTTTATTTCAGTTTAGGTGGTGTATTCCGTAAGGAATGATATGAAACTAATTGAAAAAAATTTGAAACAAAAATAGAAAGAAATTATATTAAGAAATTTGTAACTTTTTGTAATACTTCATTTTTGTTTAATCAGATCTTTTCCACGAATCTCGATTGTCACATCTTTTGCGTGAATCTCGGTTGTCACGCTGGTTCACGTAAACCCAGTTTAATTTTGAAGAGTATTGTTTAAGAATGGACAGTAATTTTGAAGTGGAAAAGATTGGGGATATATTTTGAACATCATGGAATATGTTTTGATGAAAAGAAGTTAAACAAAGTGGTATCACTTTGATCAGAGGTGATGGCTTGAAAATATCTCTGTGCAAAGTAAAACATGGTCGCGTATACCCAGGATGACAACAGAGGGTTGAAATGCTTCGCTATATTTGATTTAGAAAATATAAATATATTTTTTAATATTATATGAATTATAAAATATGGTTTTTTTAATTTTATAGCGTCGGTCTACACATTATTTTGGGTCGACATAGCGTTTAACGTTAATATTTTGTACACAATTTGTCGCCAGGTCAAAGATTTATATGAAGTATTATTATGGAACTGTTTTATTAATTTAAAAGTTCTTTATGTCTGAACTATTTAATTGCTAAGCTATGGATTAAATAATAACGATCTTCTACCAGTCCTTTTACGAATCGTGTATTTAACTTTAATACACTGTTGGAAAATTATTGTTAATAGATAATTTCTATTTAGAATGTGTCGATTCCTTAACCCTTTAACTGCGGGTGTGATTTATAAACCACATACTAAAATTATAGCCAAAGGCGGGTGTGCTATATAAACAACATTTTTGCTAATATCAAATACCACTAAAATAAAAAAAAAATAAATACAATAAAAAAATCTTTTAAACTAGAATATCACTTCGATAATATAAAATTAATGTGGTTTATAAACCACACCCGCAGTTAAAAGGTTAAGAAGGTAGTAAATATTACTTTCAGTCGTTTTTGAAACATTTATGTACCATCCTTAGAAATTGATCAAGTTGACAAATTTATCAGTGTTCGGACACTTGCGAGCGGTAGTATACGTCCAATAAGGGTTAAGTTTTGTTAAGAACTGGAGGATCAAAATAATTAGTTAACCAAATAAGAACAATCTATAATATTTGTATAATATTTAACTGGAGGATCAAAGTAATTAATTATTCAAATCAGAAATCTATGAATTTTCTAAATAGCTGACTAATAAAAAATACACATTTACATCTGTTTCGTGGCATACATAATATTTAACTGAAGGATCAAAGTAATTAATTATGCAAATAAGAAATCTATAAATTTTCTAAATATTTGACTAATAAAAAATACCTATTACATCTATTTCGTGGCATGTATAATATTTGTATAATATTTAACTGGAAGAACAAAGTAATTAATTATTCAAATAAGAAATCTATAAATTTTCTAAATATTTGACTAATAAAAAATACCTATTACATCTGTTTCGTGGCATGTATAATATTTAACTGAAGGATCAAAGCAATTAACTATTCAAATAAAAAATCTATGAATTTTCTAAATATTTAACTAATCAAAAATACACATTACATCTGTTTCATGACACGTATAATATTTTTCCCCATGTTTGTTACCAGAAAATAGTTTTGTATTTATTATATTATAATATTGCAATATTCAACGTTTCATATTATTTTTGCATTTAGATTCGTTAGTCGTCTTCAGGTCTCCTGTTCTGCAACTATGTCTTTAATTCACTCGTTCTCTTTTTATTCGTCAAGTAACAAGGAAGTACAAGTTCTGTGACAACTAAATGACCATAACTTAACATGTTAATTACGTCACAGCATATATTTATATTTATAGCCACATATATTCATTTGCGGGAATACATTCGCCGCGACCATTTTATTGCAAACCGCGCGACGGTTCAGAATATTTATGAACATTTTTATATATGGACCACCGCAACGTGAAATCCTGCAGCGAATTTAAGAGAAAAAAATTTTATTTATCATAATGGCCATTCTATTTTCGCGCACCGTTCAACCGTTTAATCCAATTCGCGATGAAATCGTCGCTTGATCGCCGGCGAAATATTTCCATTTAAAGCGGATCGTCGATACGATACCGTTCAAATCTCTGCTAATATCTTTGTTACGAGCCTGTATGGTTATTTTTAACCTTCTTCGTGTTATTTCGTCCGTTCTCGAGAATTGGAACTCCATTTCAAGCAAATCCCAGCCATCTATAAAACCTTGTGACACATGTATGAATTTTTTAAAACTCGAACGCGAAATACACCGTTTATTTCTGTGATAAACGTGCCTGAAAGCTGGTTGTAGAATTCTATTTTAGATTTTCTTATTTCTCCGCGACTATTGTTCGAAATGTTTTATGTTTACTCGTGACACGGAATTATCGAAAAATATAGCTACTTTGAAGAAATACAATTCTTAATTCATGGAACAAGCACACCTGGATTTATTTTTACAATGTGGACGTACGAAGTGCGAAAAGAAGCACCGTGTAAAATAAAGGAACCGTGTAAAAATGTGTTTAAAAATAAATTTGTAGCAAAGTAGAAAGCTTGGGTTAAACTAACGCAAATCGTATAAAAAGGAATTTAAAATATAAAAAACATTGTCTCCGAGGTTTATTCGCTTCAATCATGCTCTCATTTCTTTAAAATAGTTTTCCAGTTTTGAAAAAAGCGTATCTGTGACATGAAACGAAAACGAGAATTTATATTTTATTCTGTTTCGTAGATATATTTCCGGAATTATTTTAAATATCGAATATTGCATTGTAACAAAGTAAAGAATAAAAATTTTTCCGGCGACGAACACGAGAAAAAATGTTACGCGATAACTAATTCATTTATATTTGTTTCAAAATTAGGAAATCTTGAAGAAAGGAGAAACATGATCAGATTAAAAAAAAAAAAAAAAAAAATCCTGAGCTACAGCAGGGTTAATATTATTTAAAATTACAAGAAATAAATAAAATACAATATTTCAGTTAACGATTCCAACTAGCTAACCATTCCATTTAATAATAACAAACGTTCGATCTCTTTTCAATTTTTAATATTTATATATTTTTTTTCTTCGATCGGTCAGACGAAAACCATACAATCGTAAATCCATTTAATATCACACAATCATTTTATCCTTTGGAACTGAATTGATCTCTTCTTCCAATATTTTAAATGAATTTCTTCGAATAATCGTCTGAAAAATACAAGGTCGATCAATCGAACAGTCTATTATATTTTCTTTCGGAAGCTCAGTCCTTTCATTTCGAGCGGAATTTCATTGCAAAAGACGAACAGAACGACGCAAGAAGTCGCCCTCGTTCTAGGAAGTAATATCGTGAGAGACTGACAGGAAGTCGCGCGATATGTATTGATTTCCTTTTCTTTTTTTTATCCATTTTTTCTCTCCTTTTTTTTCTTTTTTTTTTCTTTTTTTTCCCTTTCTTTTATTTCTTTCAGTGGAAACGCAATCGTTGCAAGCGACGCACTATTCGATTATTTCTCCAGCGTCACGGATCGGAATGCGATATTCTCGTTTTTCTTCGTTCTTTGATAAATTCGCGTTATAGTTGCTTTTTGTTTAACACTGAATTCTTTGTTTTCGTCGACTGTACGCGAATTGCGTTCATATCTGACTGAAACGTATTTGCTTCCATTTCGTGGTCCGTCCAATCCTTTGCGATCCAGCTTCAATTCGTGTTACGAATTTTACGGAAAATGTTTGACGATTTTGTTGTAATTCGATTTTCGTTTCACTGACGTTTGGCTAACCCTTTGATCGCGAAAGGCATATACAGTGGTTTATACCCAAAATCGTGAACCTTCTAAAAGAGAATAATTTTTCAAAAATTGGATCAAACGATTTCAGATTTTTTTAGAAGCTAGAAAGATTGGTTTGCTAAATTATGCGTGAAAACAAATTTTGAAAAAATTGCAATTTACACTTTTTTATAGCCTTTTCAACCGAGTATGTAATAAAAGTTTGAAAAATACGTTTCATAGATGCGTATCAGATATACTCACGATACAAATTTCACGGAAATCCGATAACGTTGCTACGAGCCATGAATGGTTAAAAATTGTGAAAATCGTAATTTTTCATGACTTTTGGCCTATAACTGTAATAAAAGTAAAGATTCCTGTATCTCTTGATGTCTGTTATTTAGCATCAACCGATTTCGATAAAACTTTCAGCATATATTGGGTTAATCAAAAATTGCATTTTTTTCTGATAAATGGACATACTTGCCTTAACCACTTGACATACAAATAAAATGCGCGTCGACGCGTCCGTAGAATACTAATTAATTTGGCCATTTAGGAACACTCGTATACAAGCTCAGAAACAGGACGTTTTATTTTGAAATTTACATGCTTTATAACATTTAATTAGGTGATAATTAGTTAATACCATAAAATAATAATTTAATAGTTTTTTAACGTGTGATACTTCTGAAAGCATTTAGGAATATGTAGTGGAACGAGGCATGTTTTATACTGCCAAGTCGTTTCACTTCTTATATTGTGTTTCATACACACATGGCATCTTTTTTCAGGATGTTGCGATTTTGTTATCGGTACTGTTCAGAGGAGGAATGTTGTTTCAACAATCTAAACAAAACAGCATCGATGCACGAACGAAACAGCTAATCTAATAATATACTGCCCGGTTTTAGCCAAAGACAGTTCTTGACGTCTATAATGGCACATGAAATGGATGATGTCTCAGAGACGTCATTGTATGTCAAGTGGTTAATTGTAACACTACCAAAGTGGTCAAAATGACCCGTTCGTAATTTTTCGCAGATATTTTATAAATTAATTACGGTGTCTTTAGGGAGATTTTCCGTGGTTTTCTGTTAACCCTTTGCCCTATAACTATGAGTCACAGTCGTGGCGCCGATTCTGGATAAAATACAGTAAAAAGACACAATATTTATGATAAAGTTCAATTTTAGCTTTAACAGAATTTAAATTTACAATATTGAAAATCAGCAATTACAAAATACGTGTAATATTTCAATACTTTGCGTTCGACAGAGTGTCAAAGACGTGAATAACTATTGCTAATATGTATGAAGGTTGAAGAAATCGTAAGCCAAGGGGTTAAAAATATAGATAAACCTTTATCTTTGTTGCGTTACATATTATTTTATATACCTTCCACTTTGATTTCTTTGATAGAAATAAGTATATTTTGATTTGTGGGACCGTGATTTCTTTGATAGAAATAAGTATATTTTTATCTATGGGACCGTGATTTCTTTGATAGAAATAAGTACATTTTGATCTATGGGACCGTGATTTCTTTGATAGAAATAAGTATATTTTGATCTATGGGACTGTGATTCCTTTGATAGAAATAAGTACATTTTGATCTGTGGGATCGTGTGACTTAAAAGTTTCAAACTGATGTATCTATATTTTAAAAAATTAATTTTGTTTAGTTATCACTGCACTACTAAATTTGATTACTGTATTACTGTAGTGACACCACGATCCATCTACGGTACTTATTAGTTAAAATATTTTCAAATTAAAGTGAAAAAATGTAATCAATCGTAATTTTTTCTCCAATAAGCACACAAAATTCGGACTATAGAGGGTTAAACGGAAAATTTATTATGCGAGTAAACAGATGACAGTTCAAGCTTGCTTTAGAAAGAGAAAGCGCACGATTTTGTTATCAACTGTTTATTTGGCATCGATTTTAACACGTTCGCGAACAGTAAGAATTTTAATGAGGTACACAATGAAAGCACTCAATGAACC
>SMSQ01006691.1:55143-69816 GCA_019453375.1 Ctenoplectra terminalis
TTAATTTACTTTTATTTTAAAATAAAAGAAGCGTTCTTCTGGAAAGAAAAAAAGAAAATTATAAATGTTTACAATTTCTTAGTTATTTGGTTAATTTGCTTTTATTTTAAAATAAAGCAAGTGTTTGAATTAATGAAAATATGGAATTTAATTAAAAACATAATCTCTGAAGAAAATTATGCATGTCGCCATAGCGGCGCTAAATTTCTAAATTTTTTCTGACCATAACATATACTGTGTTATTAAACTGATCTATCTAGGTACTACTGTCGCTAAGAAACTCGCTATTTATATTTATTCTGTAAATAAATATATAATGTATCTGTGCGAACAAAATTTACATTTTTGTTAATGAGTATAGCGTTTTGTGATAATCAGTCGCAGTGACTGATCTACGAATTTATGGCTTCGTGCGCCGTACATATTTATAGTTTCGTGCGAGAGTGGTAAAGGGTTAAATTAGGTTAACGTAATGGTACCGATAGTCTGTAATTACTTTGTGAAATTTTATGCGCGTTTTAGAGTCTCAACCTGAATTCCACTGAGTATATGCATTATATATATTTGCTTCAACTCTAGCAGTTTAGTAAGAGAGAAACTTGGGTAAGTTGTAAAGTACGATACTGTAAATTTGATACCTTAAATTGTATTATACATAACGAAGTTACTAAACTCTAGTGCGTATGAGTAGCTGAAATCAGGTACTTTCTCTATCTGGCAATCGAAATGCAAATAATATCGCAATAGGTAAAATAAATATTTTTGATGTCGTTGTTTCTGAATTTTTTGTCATTTTGTTGAAGCATGAAGAGGGTTAAGCTTTAGCAAAAGTATTTACTGAAAGTTGTTTTGCATGTTCAATTTTTTTTATTTATAAGTTTCATGTTTCTATCATCTGATAAAATGCGATAATTTTGCAGTTGCTTTTTTTTATACGCATTTATAGATTTTTTAATTATGTGTAACGTATTTATTAACCTGTTAAGTGCGCAATTTAGTTTCCAAAGGCCACCACAGAGTGCGGAGTTAAAATCAAGCGATGACGTGTATACGCGTCAAACGCAAGATAAATGGTCCTACTATAAATTTTTACAAAAAATGAGGAATGATTATATTTTTATTAGTCAGAAAAATTTATTTTACACGACGTGTATACACGTCGAACGCACTGCAGAAGAGATTCGGCCTGACGTGTATACACGTCGAACGCACTTAACAGGTTAACACTAGATTTACGAAACCCGTCAATTTGACTCGGTTCAGATTTCGTGCTTAAGTTCAACAATCATGCATGCGGAAAGTGTAAACACAAAATAGAATTTATATACGAAAAGTGTACTAAATAAATCTTTGCTAATGGAAATTTATTAATTTAAAGTAAACTGAACTAATGATATTATAAAAAATTTGTATTTCAATGTACCCATCAAAATGAGCCGATCGATTTCCGTAAACCTAGTGTTAAATATCAGTAGGATAGAACTTTTTTTCTGTTTGATAATGAAAAAATAACAGTCAAAGTTTAGAAAGTTAACTTTTTATTATAAATTCGTAATTAATATATATTTAGTTCAAACATTGATAGTAAGAAACTTTGTTGAACTTAACAATTTTTTTTATTTTGACTATATTTGATTCGTCTTGGTCTACCCTAATTATTTTCCACGCTATTTTTATATTTTGTAAACATACGTTGAATTGTACCATTATACAATTAATTAAATAGTATATATTTTATTGCTACCAAAATAACATATCGTTGTATTGATTGTGTACGTATCGAGATTTTAGTTCGATGTATCTTGTATATTTAAATTATTTAACCGTGAAGGATTTAATTTTGATTAAATATGAGATAATGCAGCAAATTAATTACAGTCTTTCTAAATATTAATTTAACTGAACGTGGAGTAACATGAAAACTGAGAAAACCTTAAACAAAACGTAATTTAATGAAATAAACGCAGTTCAGAATACAATTTACGTAGAAATCAATGCTACGATTTAATCAACAGAATTTTCCGCTACAAATACAACTAGGAACTGAAGTTTCAATAAAATTTCATTCGATACAATTACTATAGATAAAGCTTAGTAAGAGAAGAAATAAATTCTCAATAAAAAAATAAAAATAAAATAGATAAATAAATAAATAAATAAAGTTTTAACTCAAATCGAAGACAAACCGAAATCCATTTTTCAAGACAGGCAACAAACACGCGAAACCTAATTAACAAGAAATCACAATATGTCCGCTCTCGATAATTGCAATTAGCTTCAAACACATTTTCGTCAAACAAAATCATTTTATTTATGTGCATAGAATCTACTATATCATTAACCCTCCGCGAAACAGGCGAATAAAAGTTACACCCGCAATAATATGACCATTATCAATCTAAAAATACATCACTTGAATAAAAACACACTTTAAAATTGTGTTTCATCGATTTTATAATAAAATCAGATCCAAATAAAACCATGATTTATCTTTTAAATCTTTTAAAATGGAAGAATTTAAATCTCTTGCGAATCAGGTGGGGTTAAATTAACCCCAGCGGTTTTAAAACTGCTGTATCTTTTTTTTTTCTTTTTCGTTTTTCTCAAAGAAAAGTTTTCAAGCGTATTAATTTGATAATTTTTAAAAGATTTCAAAGGTAAATCATTGTTTTACTTTTGAAAGATTTAAAAGATAAATCATTGTTTTATCTCTTAAAAAATTTAAAAGATATATCATTGTTTTATCTTTTAAAAAATTTAAAAGGTAAATCATTGTATTATCTTTTAAAAGATTTAAAAATCTGAAGATTTAAAAATCTGAAGATTTAAAAAAGATTTAAAAGATAAAACAATGATTTATCTTTTAAATCTTTCAAAAGATAAAACAATGATTTACCTTTCAAATCTTTCAAAGATTATCAAATTAATACGCTTGAAAACTTTTCTTTGAGAAAAACAAAAAAGAAAAAAAAAATACAGCAGTTTTAAAACCGCTGGGGTTAATTTAACCCCACCTGGTTCGCAGAAGGTTTAAATTCTTCCATCCCAAAATTTTGCTCGGCTAAATGCTAGAATCGCATAAAAAAGTGATCGTTCAGCTGCAAAGAAGAGGTCGCTCCAATTAAAAATCACAGCTCCCCGTGCTTTCTAATTAACTCGATACCCATGTACATTTCAATCGGACTCGATGCAAAACAGTGACGCAAAAATTCAATTAAAACAGCTTCGCACCCCTCGCTCTCTTTTGTTCATTTGTACACGTTCACCCGGTTCTTTCTTGTCGTCCAATTCTACGGCGAAAATGTTCTTCGTTTCAGGGTTGGTACTCTCGTTCGGCGACGCGAAAATTCGATTCCCAACGATTCGTCACAGTTAACGCTGGTCGTCGCGGCGCCACGCTCGATTTACGAGGATTACAGACCGCTTATTGCCACGGACAACCCTCTACACGGTGGTGCAAACGAGCATGGCTCAATCCGACGAGCTATCAACGCTCTTCCGACTGGACGTCGTCGTTATTTCGACGACGTTCCTGTTACGAACGAAACAGGAAGGCAGCCGTCGTAAAAGTGTCGCTGTCATGCTACACCATCCATCATTTTAGCTCTAACTTTTTGTTTAAGGCACTGCAGTCGATCATTTTGTTTCTCGAGGACATTTATGCGATATGATTGATTGCCTTGTTTCTGATTCCGTATTTTTTTTTTCTGTCTTTTTTTTAGACTTGGTAGAAATGATTAATATCTAAATTGGCGATTTGTTTTATAAAACAGTTTATTTTTGCATGATACGGTTTTTTTTTCTTTTTTTAGACTTGGTAGAAATTATTAATATCTGAATTGGCAATTTGTTTTATGAATCAGTTTATTGTTGTATGATACCATCTTTTTTTTCTTGTTTTTTTAGATTTGGTAGAAATTATTAATATCTAAATTGGCGATTTGTTTTATGAAACAGTTTTTTCTTTTCTTTTTTTAGACTTGGTAGAAATTATTAATATCTAAATTGGCGATTTGTTTTATGAAACAGTTTATTTTTGTATGATACGGTTTTTTTTTCTTTTTTTTAGACTTGGTAGAAATTATTAATATCTGAATTGGCAATTTGTTTTATGAATCAGTTTATTGTTGTATGATACCATCTTTTTTTTCTTGTTTTTTTAGATTTGGTAGAAATTATTAATATCTAAATTGGCGATTTGTTTTATGAAACAGTTTATTTTTGTATGATACGGTTTTTTTTTCTTTTTTTTAGACTTGGTAGAAATTATTAATATCTGAATTGGCGATTTGTTTTATGAAACAGTTTATTGTTGTATGATACAGTTTTTTTTTCTTTTTTTTAGACTTGGTAGAAATTATTAATATCTAAATTGGCGATTTGTTTTATGAATCAGTTTATTGTTGTATGATACAGTCTTCTTTTTCTTTTTTTTTAAGTTATTATAAATTTATGGAACCTGTTAGTTTCGTTTGGAAATTATTTAACGTGCTTCCAATTGTAGATATTTACCGATGTTTGTATTTTTTAATGGTAATTTTTGAGGAATGTTTTATTTATGTATTAATGTTTTAATACAATAATTAAATTCTGATCCTCGGATAAAATGAAATGCTATGTAATATTGTTTTGTTGGAAAGATCAAAATTAATTTTTAATTAAATAAATGCAAATGGCTGCAGCGATGCAAATGGGTTGATAATACTGGGCTTTATGGACCAACACGAAGTCGGCAAAAGTTCTTAAATCCCGTCAGGGATGTTCTACTCCATCCGTTTTAGTGGATATTACACCGTTTGGCTATTATTTATTTCTGTTTTTACAAAACCTTTTTAACAGCGAGAAATTAAACGAATTAAAGGTCTGTAAAAATTGTTTCGAGAAATTCATTATCGAGGAAGATAAAAATTGCTTTATAAAAATAATACTGATACTACTCCATAGATGACGAAAAGTTACAAAAATAAATGATGCATCGAATACCTAACACATTGCCAATCGCACGAGTTGCACTTGTTCAAATACTTCCAAATAATTATATAAATATAATTACCCTATTATTTAAATAGGGTAGACCGAGTCGAATCGGATCACTTTCTTTTGAAAGTGAGAAAATAGTAGTTAAAATTTAGAAACTTAAATTTTTATCATAAATTCGCAATTAATACCTATTTAATTTGAAAATTAACAATAAAAAAATCATTCTTTCAATTGAATTCTTATTTTAATCCGATTCGCCTCTGTCTACCCTATACTTTGAAATTTTTTTTTCTTTAAATCCTACGTTATGTGAATTTATAACAGAAAGCTTGATAATAAAACTTATCGTTTCCCTCTGTAAATATTGTTGAATAAAATATCATAGAAAGAAGTATAACAGTAAAGTATTATTTATTATAAATGATGTAGCAAGAAAATGAAAGACCACCAATGGTAAGCAATGTGTTTATGAAATAATAATTCTAATCAAACACAGTGCCTTTTGATTGTTTTCAAATTTCGTTACGAACTTTTCGAATAACTCGATATCTACTACATCTATATTATTATAAATGTATAGAGAGTCGTTATTTATGTTTGTTCAAAATTCTTAATAATAACTTTACTAATGATAATAATAATATAACAATCATTATCATTAGTAAAGTTATTATTAATTAAATTATTATTATTATTATAACATAAAATTTTAAAACATTGCTAAATATTCTAGGACGATCATAGCCTATGTAACGCGTCTCAAAAGCGTGTTACTAACATATAATTAATATGTAAATTTTTTCTAGATTGGATTATCGCTTTTTCTACAACTAGATTACCGCGGATATATATTATCTTAAAAGATAATTCTAATAAATATGAATCAGTCACGTTAATATTTCGTGCGAGGCCGAGACGGGGGATGCTAGTAAAATATACATATAGAACACCAGATTAAAATTTAGTACGGTAGACCGAGACGAATTGAATTAATATAAAAACTCAGTGAAAATAAAGATTTTTAAGTTTGAAAAATTATTTGTTATCAATGTATTATACAAACTAAATGGATATTAATTATGAATTTGCAATAAAATGTAAGCTTTCTAAATTGTGACTGTTAATTTTTTATTATCAAACAGAAAATGATCCGATTAGTGTCGGTCTATCCTACGCGTTCAGTTTGTTAATTTAAAATAAAGTGTAATGCAACTCACCGTTTTCTTCAGGCGAGATATGGGTGACATGTTGAGGCCAGCGATGATCGCCATCAGAGAGTTGAAATTGCCGATGTTGAAGCATTCACGAGCAGTTTCAATCCAATATTCAACCACACGAACGCGTTGTTTCTTTTTTGCATGCTATAAAATGGCGAACATAATTTTTTATCGTTAACTATCATAATAAAATATCATATTTTACAAAATCAAACAATATCCAGGTGCTTTTTCAACAAACAAATGATTTTATAAATTACTTTCTAATATCTTTACTAATCATTTAAAACCAAACTTATTAAAAAGAAAAAAAAATCAAACTTATTTTTTGTTAAACACTCTAGTAAAGCCTCTAACGGTGTAACTATCATTTTTTTTCTGTACGCATTTTCTAAATGATGTTTAACACTAGAACTACCAAAGTGGTCAAAATGACCCATTCGTAATTTTTAACAGCAATTTTATAAATTTACTATGGCATCTCAGAGGCAATTTTCTGTGATTTTCTGTTAAAAAAGTAGATAAAGCTTTGTTTCCCTTGCATTGTGTATTTTTTTATATACCTTTCATTATGATTTTTTCGGTAGAAATAAGTATGCTTTAATCGTCGGTAGTTCTAGTGTTAAAGATCGAAGAATAACAGTTGAAAGAAAAAAGAAGTCTCTCGATACTCTTTTACCAAACAAAAAATTAAATTATGCATACCAGTACAGAAATGTATCGTTGAACATTAACACGTTAAGCGCCACGCCGGTCCCTGCGGACCGACGCTGAAATTTTCGTTTAGGCCTCGTTGATTTCCGAAAACTTGACGGTATCAATCTCAAAAAATAATACCTTATAATTCATTAACGAGTTCTATTAAATCACGTTAACCGTTTGAGTCCCAAGGGATATTGAAAAAACACTGTCAAAAAATCTCGAACAGCGCAACCGCGCTTTCTCTAAACGAGTACGAAAAGACCCAGGCGGCGCGACAGCGCTTGTCTTAATCCATTGCGAAGAAAAAAATTAGAAGTGTTACTGTCCATTTAAATTGTTGGTAACACAAAAAATATTTTTAATCTGTAATTCGTTATTTTATGAAATACATCTGTATTATTATATACGCGTACTGTAAGTTTATAAATATTTCAAGTTTTGTTCGATAAAAATTATTGACAAGATAACAATGAAATACAAAATGTTTTATTTGTATTATTTACATTTAAGACGGGAGCTGTGCGATGTACGTGCGTCAGTAAATCTGAGCGCGCTGCTTCGACAATCGGTGACTGCACCGTCAGTTGTCCACAGCGCCCGAAATGTACATATTGGGATTTTTCGACACAAAATCTGAAGAACGCGATCGCTTTGGACTCAAACGGTTAAACAAAGTTACCATCTTCCTTTGCAGACCTTTACAATTTTCTTCTTAACACATTGTACGCCGGCCCCGCGAAAACGCGGGATTCAAAGTCTATCGTTTGTACGCCGACAATTTTTAATTGTAAATTAATTTTTTTTATTATTAATTTTTCGTTATCGTTAAATTGCATATAACGAGTATGCAAACTAAATTTAGTGTTTTACGATAATGTATAAAATTTTTTAATATTTTCTTCACCTATTCATTGGTCGTCAACAAGCGAATCATGCCGGAGTCAAGGCTTTAAGCGGTCGATACGGTGCCGGCGCTCAGACTTTAAATGTCTCAGATGCCACCGGCGTACAATGTGTTAACACTTTACCAACCGGGAGCCTATTAATCGGCTTTTTACCACCAACGCTCAGCGACCGGGAGCCTATTAATCGGCTTTTTACAGCCAACCGCGTGCTGCTTAATACTAACATTATGAAAATTAAAAACTTTATTCAATTTAATTACCTTACAATAAGAGAAACGATATACCGAGCACTCTCACGAATTTCGATTTAAAAACAAAGTTGCAAGAATAAGAGCTTATAATTCCGCACGATAGCCAAAAGCGAGCCGGTGTTAGCGATGTATCCGTGCTCGAATGAACTGGTCGGTAAAGTGTTAAATTCCTAATTATTTTATGACTAAATATTTTTGAATTATTATCACAGCACACAGCCTAAAGGAAAGTCGACCAAAATTGGCGTGGCGTTTAACGTGTTAAACGAGTAAGATAAATAAAAAGAAATTTGGAAAGATTTAAAAAAAATGTTCCATACATTTAACGTCAATTATGTTTAATTTACCTTGCACACTTCAGTCGCAACGAAATAGCTCAGTCTATTAAACCATTGGACGTACGATTCAAGATTGCGCGTTTTCTTCATGTCCTTAAAGGATGTTTCCAAATGGGGAGATTCCTGTTCGTGGAGAAAATCAAGATACAAATTCATACGAAACCTGTTTCTTTCCTGACACCTATTTTACTATCTTTCGACTGCCAACTTTCCAGACCAATACTGTACGTGCACACTCGTGGCAACGTACAGTAGTGGTCAATAAAATTGCACTATATATTGCAGGATACATTGTAATCTTTGTAGTTATAGTAAATTGTATTAAAATAATCTTTTAATAATTTTGACTGATCTAATGCAATAGTATTCTATTCAACAGTTATCTAATGCATTGTATCGCTTAAATTGAAATTTATTAGGTTGGTTACAAAGTTAGTGCGCAATTTCACTATTGTTTATATGTAAAACAATGTTTTTTCATATTTAATTTTTTTTTTTAATATCCGCATGATTTCGATATTTTATCATATAAACACGTATACAGTGTATTTACAGGGTGCATGTAGGGTAAGTTCAGGATAGTTGGACCGCTTTTTGGAAAGAAGCCATTGCATTGTTGGTTTTTTACATTTTTGTTGATTGGGAAAATTAAAGTAACGCGTAACTAATTTAACTGTAATTATCAATATATGTAAATTATACTTCGTGAGATATTAAAATATTTATTTCATTTTTTAATCAAGAAATACTAACATTGCAGAGCATCCATACATTATGAGTGAAATTTACCTTCAAAAATACCAAAAAATATGATATAAGAGAAAATTAGTCGATCTGTTGCTTTTTCTTCAATTTTCCACATAAATCACAAAAATTGCCATGCTTAGCGCATCCATCATGAAACAACGTTCATACCTCCCACATTTAACTCAATCTTCGCTTGCGGAGGTTCCCAAATAGTTGTTTTTAGTTTTACTTTCTAGTATACACAAAATTTTAAATGTAATTTATAATTATCAATACGAGAATAATAATATGTCGATTTATTTATTTTATTTTGAGATATTAACCGTTTGCACTCGAGCGGAGCCATTTAAAATTTGTCTTCAAACTCGAGGGCTCCGCTATGGAGACAATGCAAATAATATTTAGTTCATACCATGAGGACAAAAACAAATCACTTTTGCTCAATTAAAAAAAAATAATAACATACAATGTCTTTCTTTTGAATGTGCGCATCATTTACGTATATATAAATATAACTTTTTCACTGAAACTGCTTTAAGTTGCTGGTAATATGGATGAAAAAAAACTTCCAATGCAAAGGGTTAATATTGGCCGATCTTTCTCGGTGGTCCAACTATCCCAAACTATACCCTTTACTTCAAAAATTGCAGCACCCTCACAATTTCAAGCCACGAACCGTCACTGTTACAGAGAATTAAAAAGAAACATAATAAAACACACAAAGAAAAATATAAAAAATATCCATGATATAAAATGATCATAGACAGGAAAAGAAAAAGAAAAAAATTAGCATGTGCACGAACCTTCGCGAAGGCTTGGACGAATTCTTCAGGGCCGATATAGGAGAGCCTCTCGAGTTCCACGTGGGTCAATTGCTGTGCCAGGACCGTGGCAGACGGACATAGCTCGGTGACGTCCATCTGAAAAACGAGGTGACAGTTCCATTCGGTTCGAGTGTCGAAGAAAGCATCGCTGGGAAATCGTGCAAGAGAAGAAAGAAGCGAAAGAGGGGACACGATGAAAGGGAGACGTCAACGAGAACTCAATTCACTAGAACGCGGAAAGACAGAAAGCGGAAACGGTCGGAAGCACACGGCCACGTCGCGACGCCTCCTCTTTTCCTTTCCAATTTCACGTGCTCGTGCTTCGTCGGGCAAATTCGAGCCAGTTCTTATCTACGACGACCACGGTTACCAAGTGGTACGGTCGGCGTCGCGACGCCCTCGGACGCCCACCGATAAAGATCTGGCGACTAGAGTTATGTACGACGTCGGTTGGACGAGCTATGTTTCGTGAACGATTTCTGGGAAACGTTCGATGCGATTCTGTATGGGTTTTTGTTTCGAGGGTGATAATCTTTACGACCAGGTTTCATATTTACGATGGTCTGTTTTAGGTTAACGGTCAAAACGATGGTAATGATTTCGAATTAGTCTAGGAGAATAGTGGAAGTATTAACCCTTTGCGGACGGCGTGATTTTGAGTAAACCGTACCGTGGGGCCGAGCCGCTACCGCGATAGTCACTTAAAATGACCAGCGCACGTTTCAGCAGAAACGTTTCTTTAAGCGATTTTCATTCATAGCGCTCGAAGATGTCAAATTATAGACATATATGTAGATGTAAGAGTCGCCACTACCTGCGACGGGACGGCGCCAGTAGATTGGCCTCTCGAGTGGTGGTGTGAATGTATTTATGGTTGCGAGTGAGACTGATCCGGGTATGTTTGGAAAAGTGTGACCGTGGACGAATCTTGGGTGGTCGAAAGAATGTTAGCGAAGAGTGTCTGGGTTATGTCTAGCGTATGTTTGAAACCGAGAAACTGGGCCGTGGGAATGAAGTTTACGTGACTGCGTGATTGGAAGGGATGGATGCGAAGATTTTGAGTGCGAGTGAAAAAGGGATGTATGTGGAGAAAAGATAGAGCGATTGAGGGATGTGGATTTAAGCGAGTGAATGTTCGGGGTGCGAGAGATTGTGTGGCAAGAGGGCAGTAAGGAAAGAGAGTAGCGAGGAGAGACATAGAGTGATTAAGATTATTGTTATTATTGTTGAACTTCAGTTATTAGTTATTATTGTTATTGAATAAACCAAATAATTCCCACGCGACAGAGCTCGATTATTCTGACAAAGACTTCAGAAAGTGTTAGTGTCTTCCGTTCTTCCGTGTCTTCCGTATTTCCGTTCTCTTCCGTATCTTACGTTTCTTACGTTCTTCCGTTTCTTCCGTTTTATTTCCGTCTCTCTCTCTCTCTCTCTTTTGCCCCCTTATATAGATAGTATATGCACAAAGTTATTTTTGGCGAACGCATATATGCGTTTCTCGGCCATAGCAACGCATTTGTTTGGGACACATATATGCGTCTTTCGGCCTTATCAATTGTTTTCGCCGAACGCATATTTGGGTTCCTCGGCCAAATTGATGATTTCCGTAGAATACATATATGCGGCGCTAGTCCGCAAAGGGTTACGTCGTTCTATAAGTAACACGATTATTATCATCTTTCCAGAAAAGGTGATATAAAATATTAGGTTGTCCCAAAAGTTTCTGTCGTTTTATTAACACATCTTACGCGGGGAGCGACTAAAGTCGTTTTCCGCGGATTTCGCATCTTGAGCGGGAAGCGACTAAAGTCGTTTTTCACGGATTATTGATGGATTATTGTTATCGATGGGTTTTTGTGATGTTTTTACGATAAGATCAGACGGACATGCGTTGGAAAAATACAAAAGGTGCGTTGCAAGAATAAATTCCTATGAATTCGGTAAGACTTTGGCGCCAAAGTGCCCGCGCAAGATGTGTTAATAGGTAATGGATACGTAATATTGTATGTTTTACGATATATTATTATTTTATACAGGATTCATTTTGCGCTATTTTTTCCCTCCGTCTCTCGTTTAACAAATAAGGCTGAATGTTTATTTAGACATTGCTAGACGAAAGCATTGCGTGAAGATAGCGGAAGGAACTTTCGGGACAACCTAATAACTTATCCCTCTGTGGGACCGTGTGACTTGAAAGTTACAAACTGATGTATCTGTATTTGAAAAAATTAATTTTGTTTAGTTATCACTGCACTATTAAATTTGATTACTGTATTACTGACATCACGATCCATCTTCTTTTTTGTGAAAAGTTAGAATATTTTTTTGGAAAGAAAAAAAGAAAATTATAAATGTTCACGATTTCTTATTTATTTGGTTAATTTGCTTTTAATTTAAAATAAAAGAAGCGTACTTTTAGAAAGGAAAAAAGAAAATTATAAATGTTTACGATTTCTTATTTGGTTAATTTACTTTCATTTTAAAATAAAAAAACTGTTGTTCGAGAAAGGAAAAAAGAGAATTATAAATGTTCACGATTTCTTATTTGTTTGGTTAATTAATTTTTAATTTAAAATAAAAGAAGCGTTCTTTTGGAAAGGAAAAAAGAAAATTATATATGTTCACGATTTCTTATTTGTTTGGTTAATTTACTTTTATTTTAAAATAAAAGAAGCGTTTGAATTGATGAAAATATAGAATTTAATTAAAAATATAATCGCTGAAAAAAATCATGAATGTCGCCATAGCGGCGCTAGCCGAGTGCAAAGGGTTAACATAAGTTAACATAAGTTACAGAAAAATATAAAAAATTCCTAAAACTATACCACTGTAAATTTATCGAATTTATGTTATATAAATATATGAGATATATCGCGAAATATGTTACGTAAATTATATCAATTTATGAATCTAGTGTTAAATTACCAAAACGTTTCTCAGAAGTCCTCAACTTTTTCTAATAAAAATACTTTTAATTCTTGCACCATTAGCGTTACAATCGAATGAAAGGACAATGATTGATCGCTGGTTAAACCCAGAACGGAAGAAGCTAAGCGGGTAAAACGGTTTCCCGACGAACACCATACTTTTTCACCATCGCTTGCAGCGCGTTCGTACATACGTCCGAAGCCACTGTAATTATTTATGCCCATCGTCGCCATTGTCGACGCGGGTCACGAATGAAAGGAATAAGTCCGACAGACATTTCAATTTGAATCGATCGCGCGACTATTCATAGCCGCCTTTCTATTGGACGGAACGAGCACCGGAAAATTTATATTCTCTCGCTTAACTTGTCCTTCGAAATAGCGTCGCGCTACTCCAAAGACTGGCTCGTATCACTGTGTGGCGCTGGTTCGAAAAACGAGATTTCGTCGTCGACTATCTCGTCTATTATTCATATTTTTATTGGCATTCGCCTTTTGTCCCGTTTGTTTCCTTTTTCGATTGGATTTTCAGCCTTTTGTCTTTTTCCGACGATTTTAGGAATGTCTTTCGAGAAGTGTTTATTTCGTGAACGTAAGCGGAGAGCTAATTCTTTTGTACGTTTTTAGTATTATCAAAAGTTTGAAATATCTCGCTAAGTATATTTTTTTTTGACATCGTACTCTTACATTTTTATGTGCAGAGCGTTTCAAAAAATTGATCTGAGTAAAAAAATATACAGTATCATTTAAAGAACAGTATACTTGCATGTTTTTGCGCTTAGGAAAAAAAAGTGATGTATTGTAGAAAACACTTTTTATATTATTCAATTTTTCTTTTTTTCTTTTACAATTTATATTTATTTTTATCTTTAATCAGATGAGAGATATTTTGTTCACTTATGAAAAAAAGCGAAGTTATATTGTAGAAAACACAGGTCTTTTTATATTATTCAATTTTTCTTTTTTCTTCTACAACTTATTTTTATTTTTAATCAGATGAGAGATATTTTGTTCACTTATGAAAAACAAAGTGAAGTTATATTTTAGAAAACACAGATCTTTTTATATTATTCAATTTTTCTTTTTTTTTCTACAACTTATTTTTATTTTTAATGAGATGAGATATAATTTATCCTAATTGTGTAACATGCTCTGTATAGAAATGTATGTACAGCGCATCCTTGCCAAAGTGGAACTAAACTGTTATTTGTTAAGTATTGAAGATATAAAAAAAATTCCTGCGACAAAGGAATTTTTTTTTAGGAAGATTTTTTTAGAGATATGAAAGTCAAATTTGTTTTTCTAAATGGGACTATTGTATTTTTTTAGATCACGGGATACCGATTGTCAGTATGAATTTGTTAACCTTTGATGTAAACATCCGATTTCAATTGGCTTTAAAGATATTGCGTCTACAAGTGAGACATGAGAAACAGAATATTGAAATAATTGTTGTGGATTTGAAAATATAAAAAAAAGGAGTGAAAAGATGAGCAGTAAATGATTTTAAACGAAAAAAATCACATTTATCGTATCTGTTTCTAGAAACTATTTAAATATTACACGCTTTTCTTTATATCCATTCTCTATAAATAAAAACAAAATTTTTATGTGATCGTTTTTCTTTGTTTTTCTCTTTGTTATACATTTTGTGCAATAACAATAGTTTTTATACTTAAATAATTAAAAACCTACAATTTCACATTTTATGATAATTGTAAATATATTATTTTAACAAAGTTTATTACAGTATTGTGACAATAATAAAAAAAAAAAAAAAAA